>JAUMHB010074102.1:0-12840 GCA_032359685.1 Pittosporum tobira | reverse complement strand
TGATAATAATCTATTTTAAAAAAACTAACCAAACAGAATTAACCACTTATTCAATAATCTGATCAATAATCTATAAACTGTTTTGAAATAAGCTGTACCAAACGAGGCCTAAATATTTAATATAGTAACACGTCCAAATCACAAGAACAAAGTCAGGATAAATACCTATAATTAAGAGTCATCATGAAATGTAGATGTTTCACCTTGCAAGAATTCCTTCAGCAAGGATGACAGAGAGAATGGGAGAGGGTAACCAACTTTGATTTAAATTTACAAAAATGCCTATTTGATTTTTTGATTTTTAAACGAAAAAAACAATAATAAAAATAACTACGATTATAATGACACTATGGTATTGTATCCCTTATAATTTATCCAAATAAAAAAAACATAATATTACTCATAACATTAGTTATATATATATATATATAGTGACCATTTAAGCCAAAAAAAATATGTTGATTGAGTTAACAATAGTTGGTATTGTTTGGGAGATGATTGAACCAACGTAAGTGGTTCAAAAGCCTTGGCTGGCTTTGGCAATTGATTTTTTAATTTTTAATTTTTAATTTTTAATTAAAATGAAACATGGAAAAGCTTGGCTTGGTATGCATCCCCCGGATTGGGGGAACTGATATTAAGAGACATAATTGGGCCTTTTTTTGGTACAAGTCAACTGGGATTGAACTCAACCGAATTAGTCCGAGTTGAGTCTGATTTGATATTAAGGAAACGGATGGAGACAAAAAAAAAGAGGGATGATTCAGCCTCTATAACGTCTAGCTTTTGATTGGTAAGTCAATTATACATACCATTTGATAAATTTAACTCATATTTCAGACAACAAATGTCGAATCCTGAAGACCTATCTCTGGAAAAAACCAAGGCCATGGAACCTCCGACGGCGACAACCGATGTTGGGGTGTCAGGAATCATGAGAAGGTGGAGGAGAGAAGATTTTTTAAAGAAAGGGTCACTGGTGTTGCGCGGAATTGGATTGATGTTTTCGCTGCTTGCGTTTATTGTCATGGCCACTAATAAACACGGCGACTGGAAAAACTTCGATAAATATGAAGAATACAAATTAGAATTAGATATATTTCTGATTTTTTTTAATTTTTTTGTCGGCAGTATTACTAAACCCTCAGTTACAACCATTGATGCACATGGTACAAGCATGCTTATTTTGATTTTTTTTTTTCTTTTGGATGCTGAAAAAATTAATTTTTGCGTGTTAAATATTAATATTACAGGTATGTGTTAGCAATTGCAATCCTATCAACATTTTACACAGGAGGGCAATCTTTTAGACAAATCCATGAGCTTTCTACTGGCAAAGAACTGTTTTCTCAGAGGAATTTGGCCTTATTCGATTTCATTGGCAATCAGGTTGGTTTATATATTTCAATTTTATCGATTTTTTTTTTCAATTTTACCATACATGGACACGATACGATGTTAGAGACCCGACTTCATAAAAGTTAAAACAATGTTAAAGCATTTTTTTTATTAAAGTATGAAATGAGCGTCTACTCCCGATTAATGTCCAATTATATTTAATTAATCTCTCTCTATTTATGTTTTCATTCCCATTTAGATGCATTTAATTGTTAGGCTATCTCTCTATTGTATATGTTCACCTATGTTTAGAACACTGGTTTTACATACAAGTAGAAGAACATAAAATTCTCTTAAAATTTTTGAGCATTTGCAAGCTGGTGCTCAAATGGATACCTATGAAAAAAAGAGGAGAACCATCTATGTGATTTCTTGTGGTTGTTTGGCGTTTTGATATGAGAGAGATGAGTTAAATCCGAAAAACAGAGTAGAAGATTAGATCTGAAAATCAGTAGTAATGATGTCTTATTCGGTCTAGACTCGAAAGTTGTTGCAGAGAAAAAATATTTCCTTTTAGGTATATTTGGTGGCAAGTTATGTGGTTTGATAATATTGTTTATATTTTTTATAATCTTCAAAATTTAAACTTAACTCATTATTTTCTATTTTATACCATTCGAAAAAAATTATTAACTAAATATGTCTAAATTATTGTTTATTTTTACAATATATTATTATTTAATTGTTTAGACATTAAGTTACTTTTAAAATTTAATTGCAAATTTATTTCAATTATATAAAGTATTTGAAATAATTTATTGTTATTAATCATTCAAATATAATAAAGCCTAATAAAAATATTTTAATTCTTATTAGTAATTTCAGATTATTGCTATACGAATTGTGTTATTGGCTACATAATATGTCAATTTTACTTACAACCTTGCGTTATATTTTAGAGAAAAATACTTTGTGAACCCAATGTAATAAAATGTTTCAAAATTTTATTTTAGTCCACAAAAAAAAAGAGATAGGCCACCTCAATACTTAACCTAGATTTATACAATCAATATTAGAACTACAAAATTAAAAGTCCGTGTTTGACATGAGTTATTGGCCTAATCATTATAAACATGAGAGAATCTAGACCATTTAATCATTTATTCATTTATTTTCAAAAAGATGTCATCCAATGACTAGAATTAAACATTTTGAAAAGGTGTTTGAAAACCTATAAAAAGTTAGACAATCTCATTTTCTGGACAATCAATTTTTCATTTTCTTTTATGTGGAAATAGGGATTCACTCTAATAATATGTTTCTTGATTGAGAAATATTTATTAGTTTTATTTCTTTTATTTCTCGATATTATTTTGATTAAATATTAATTTTTTACTTAATATTTAATGAAGATTAAATTCCGATGTCTATTTTATCTTGAGACGACCTTGTGCAGTATATAAATGACAAATATTATTTTTAAAAAAAAATAAATATCACTTGATTCGGATGAATATTATTTTATTAATATTATTGTGTTATCGTTAAAACGAGATTTAAAACCATTGTTCCAATACATATGAACCACTTCTAAGCCAATAATATTGAGACAATCCCACCAAAGACATTTGAGTACTATTTTTCTATACGGATCAAACCACTTTCATGATAATAATATCCAATCCCATTAAAACGACAACCGTAGAAAAGAGGTTATAAATTTCTTGCTTTCTTTACACAATATAATGAGATGATCTAATATTATGGTCATGTTTGGTACAATTTATTTTAAAATAATTTAAAATATATTTGTTAATTAAAATAAATTATAAATTATATTAAAAAAAATTATTGGCCAATTTTTTCAAATAAGTTGAAAGTATTGTTGTATTAAACCTATAATTTTTTTTTAAAATTAAAAAAAATAAATACATTAAAGATAATTTATTTTTAAAAATAAAATTGAAATTATTGTATATAATTAGTTGTCCAAACAGAGTCTCTGTATACGCAGTCTCATCCCAGAATAACATTGGATGAGACAATTACTTCATTTCACACAAGATTCAATGTTTAAATATTAATTATGTGATTGTGAGTTATTGTCATCTGCTACTACTGATAATAGTGAATATTTTTTTTTTATATATTAATCAACCGCAATATGTTATTATTAATAACGGATAATTTGAGTATTAATCATTCAAATCAACACATAAATAATAAATTTTATGTGAAATAAAATAAAAATCTCATTCTATATTGTACGTATATGAGATCCGTGTGTGTGTGACTGTGTGTGTGTATTATACTACATAATATATATACTCCTATGTTGTTGAGTGAATTTAGTTAGGTCATGGAAGTTGGGTGGCACCAGCAACGTATTCATTCGATCATATCTTATCCAACTATTATTACTACTTACTACCATCTAGTGTATTACTTGCTTTATTCTCCATGTGAATTTGCATTTCTATTTGTCAGTTTCCATAACCAGAAACCACCCTGCAAATTGCAATTAATATTTGTGGATGGAGGCTGAGCTGTGTCGATTTGCTCTTCACGGTGGCGCCACGTTTCAGGCTCCAACCACCAACACTGGATACTGTCGTAGGAAATGGATGATCATCATGACAAGATTTGGAATGACCTAATTTACTTATCTTTCAGTTAGGTCCTTCTTCTTTTATTCTTTATTCTGTTTGCCTTTTTCCTTTTTGTTTTGCATGGCCCCCCTCCTCCTTCCTTTTGTTTGAACTGAAAATGATTGCGACTTTGAAAGCCATGAATACTGGTCTGTTATATTTTCTTTTTCTTCAAACGTCATCAAATAGTTTTACATGAGTTACGAGTAACATGTTTGGCTAATTAGTTACTCTGGAAATTGAATATAGTTTTTTTAAAAACTTAAAAAAAAAAAATTAGTAATCCATGAAAACTAGCTAAATCTATAGCTATTTATAATAGTTGTTAAATGAGTTAGAAAGCTCTACTCTACTCTTTTCAATTGAAAATAATTTATTAAATCAATATTGAATTAATTCCTAAGTATTATATTTTTTGTTTCACAAAAAAGAGTTTATTTAAACTTTTGACGTTAATTCGTAAAATTATAAAAATTTAAAATTAGTGTAAATTTATTTTAATTCTATGAAAGAACAAAATCTTAGTATAATCTTTATATAATTAATGTTGCCTAAAAGCAAATTATAAACAACCAAAACAACACATATATTCTTGTGGGGTTGAAAAATCATCCAAACTTTTCTTAAAATTTATTTTTGTACAATTTTTTTTTAATATAGACTCTCTAAAAATTTAAATTATTATCTCTTCATCAAAAAAAATTATAATTTTGAAAATTTAAATTTTAGGCAATAATTCTCTAATTTTTTTAATTTATCTTTAATTTTGAAATTGAGTAAGTGTAACACTGGATACACCGAGTACTTCTCAGTAGTAAAGATGCAAGCAAGGACAACAACATTCCATACTTTAATGTGAACTTATTTTTGAAAAAAAAAAAAAGAAAAAAGAACGTGAAGTTAAATTTCTATGAGCTGCAAATCCATGCAATCGACAACATCACTGGATACCTTCGAAGCAACATAAGAAATATATTCGTTACTTTTAATTTCTGACAATGAAACCGACCACAAGAAACACCTCACCTTCAAGTAGAACATTTTACTCAAACATAAATGTTTTTAATTGACTTTTATAGTCAAATTGTCTATTTTTAAAATTAACACTCTACCAGTTTAAAACTATAAGAATATTTTAATAAAAAAAATTAACTATTATTTCTTTCATCCTAATTTAATTGTAACAATTTAATCTTTTAGCTATTTCATTATTATTGCAATGTTTCTATTTAGGAAAGTTTGATGATAAAGTAAATTGTTTAAGTTACACTTAGTTATCAACTAAAAACCTACCACTTTAATCTTATGGTCCGCCACTTTAACCAATGCTTCGCTATCTAAAATTATAATATTATAAAGATAATTTAGATAATTCTTATATAACCAAACATATTTCTTCATATCCAGGAAAAGTAAATTGTTACAATTAAATTGAAATGAATAGAGTAAGAAGGACATTAACCTATTTGAGACAACAATCTCTACAATTTACCATATATATATATATATATATATATACACGTGGATTTTATTTGTATTTATTTTTATATATTTCAACAAAAATTACATAAATAAATCATACAATGTAAGATTAAATAAGAGTTAATAAGCGCACACAAAGATTGTCTAGTGTGAGATGATCTGACAAGTCTTTAGAAAAAGATTCTAGAGAAGAGATAGTGTAGATGTAGAGACGGGTACAAAAATAATTGAATTTAAAATAAAGACAATGTTCTAAAATTCATTTTGCTCTTATATTTTGAATATGAGTGTGTGTGTGTGTGTGTGTGTGTGTGTGTGTGTGTGTGTGTGTGTATATATATATATATATATATATAATTATTAATTTTAAAATTGATTAATTTGATCATGAAACAAAGTAGAGAATATTATCTTAGAAAGTAAGGAGTATTATTTTTATCTCTCAATTTTTTTGGTTATGGATCAACTACAAGCTAATTAAAGAACTCTACCCCATCAGCTAAGGGGTCCATGGTGAATTGGACCAAAGCCCAAGGTTGAATTATCGAAATGAAGCATTTTGCAATACCTACTTTTTCTAAAACAAAAAAAAAAGAACTCTTTATCAATTTCCAAATTGTGTTTAAATCTCATACAAACATTACTTTGGATGTATATAATGTTCAGCCAACATTTGTAGATGGGAAACAAGCAAGGGCACACAAGTTTTTATCTCTATTGAGGTGTGAACTTTCTTTAAATATAGTTTTCAATTCATCCATAAAAGAGTGTATTTTGATAGTGCAAAAGGTTGTGGCTACTATCCTTCAAGATTCAATAGTTTTTATCTACTCAAAACATGGAGGTCTGAGAACACGACGCTTTTTTTTGAATTCTAAAAGCAGGATTATACGATAGAACATTTATAATATATTTATATATGTGTGTGTGTGTATATATATATATATTTGGTTTTCTCACCATAAAACGTAAAAAATAAATGTAAAACTTTCAAAGCAATTCTTACTCTTTTTTAATTGGATAATAAATTATCCAAAATTTCACACGTTTGTATTTGATTATTATCCGACTAATAAATTCGCATATCGATTTTAATAACTTTGATGTTGAGTGAATTTGTTAGGTCATGGGATCTGGGTGGCACCAGCAATATATTCATTCTATCATACCTTATCCCTCACTATTATTACTACTTATTACTAGCTAGTGTATTACTTTATTCTCCATGTGAATATGCATTTCTATTTGTCAGTTTCCAGAACGAAAACCATAGCCAAAAACCACCCTGTAAATTACAATTAATATGTGTGGATGGAGGCTCAGCTGTGTTGGATTTCTCTTCACGGTGGCGCCACGTTTCAACTTTCAACCACCAATACTGAATACTGTTCATAAGAAATGGATGATGATCATGACAAGATTTGGAATGACCTAATTTACTAATCTTTCAGTTAGGTCCTTCTTCTTTTATTCTTTATTCCGTTTGCCTTTTTCCGTTTTGCTTTGCATGGCCCCTCCCCCCTTTCGTTTGAACTGAAAATGATCGCGATTTTGAAAGCCATGAATATTGATCTATTATATTTTCTTTTTCTTCAAACATCATCAAATAGTTGTACATGAGTTACGGGTACATGTTTGGCTAATTAGTTACTCTGGAAATTGAATATAGTTTTTTTTTAAAAATACTTTTTATCAAAATGGTAGCTATTTATAATAATTGTTTAAAGAGTTAGAAAACTATACTCTACTCTCTTCAAATAAAAATAATTTGTTAAAGCAATATTGAAATAATTCCTAAGTATTATATTTTTTGTTTCACAAAAAGAGTTTATTTAAACTTTTGATGTCAATTTGTAAAATTATAAAAAATTAAAATTATTGTAATTTTTTTTTAATTCTATAAAGAACAAAACCTTAGTATAATCTTTATCTAATGTTTCCTAAAAGAAAATTATTTCAAGGACTTAAACAATGAAAATAATATACTACATTTGTCAGGGGCGGATCTACATATATTCTTGTAGGGTTGACTAAATTTCTCTTAAAATTTATTTTTTGTACAAATTTTTTTAATATAGACTCTCTAAAAATTTAAATTATTATATCTTCATAAAAAAAAAAATTGTAATTTTAAAATTTTAAATTTTAGGATTCTCTAACTTTTTTTAATGTATCTTGGATTTTGAAACTGGATTAGTGTAACACAATTAAGTTAGACGGAGTAATTCTCAGTAGTAGTACATGGGAAGACGCAAGAGAAGAAGAAGAACATTCCATACTTTAACGTGAACTTATTTATTTAAAAAAAAAAAAAAAAAGAAAAAAAAAAGGAGGAAGTTAAAATTCTATGAGCTGCAACTCCATGCAACCGACAACAACATTGGATACCTTCGAAGCAACATAAGAAAAGATTCCTCTAGAAATATATATTCGTTACTTGTAATTCTTGACATTGAAACCGACCACAAGAAACACCTCACCTTCAAGTAGAACATTTTACTCAAAATTATATCTCTCTTAATATATTAAATTACAAACATTAAATTTAATAAATGCCATTTTAAAAATGTGAAATAAAAAAGTTATCTTTTAAATTATTATGTTTATTGTGCTCTAAAATTATATCTCTCTTAATATATTAAATAAAGGAGGAGAAAAAGACATTTTTTTTTTTTTTGTATAAAATATTTAATTAAGACGATCAGATGAAGAAACTAAAAAAGTAATGCGTATTTTTCTTTAAACAATCCAAAAATATTAATGGGCTAATCGTATCTAAAAATTAATGGAAAAAACAATTATTCCTCAAATACAGGCATCTAACATATCAATAACTAATAAAATTTGAATAATTAGACAAATCTTTAGCATGAAAACACCAGAGATCGAAAGCGAAAGCAGTTTTCTCAAGTCCAAAATCTGTAATTATATATAAATCTTACCTAATATTCTTACTTTTCGATCTCAAACTTATCATCTTTGGTAACTCATGAAACACTTTCTCATTGTTTATTTCAATTGAATTATTCATCTCTATAAAAAAAAAAAAAAAAAAAAGATGAATAATTCAATAATGATAGACTATGATGTTACGACAAAGAACAAATAATAAATTAAAAAAATGTTTCATGTATTACTTAACTGAAAAAAATATTCTGCTATTTAATAGCAAATAAGAAACACATTATGGAGAAATAAAAAATGTTTGAGTTCATGGTACACACATATACAGGACTAGGAAAGGATGGGCGTGGGACAGTTATGCAATAATGATCATATAAATCAGATGAGCTGTCATATAAATCATCATTCAACGTGGTAATTAATATTGACAATGTCTATCATAACTGCACAAGAATGGTCATGTGATCTAAAATATAAATATTAATATTCAAAATAATATTATACTATGAAGAATTGATATCACATTCTAAAAATTTCCATTTACACTAGTAAGATGTACATATTTTTTGTATATTAAGTAAACTAGTTCGAACGCCTGACGTTGTCCGGGTTATCCACATTTGTTTATTACTATATTATAAAAGGTTATTGTAATATTTTATCTATTTTCTTTAATATTTATTTAGTTCTAAGTTAAAACAATTGATATTATGTGTATATATTTATAAATTATTTATTTATTTGATAAATAATTTTATTTTAAGACAAACTATTTGATTTTATTGTTATGCAAACAATAATATATAATAATTTTTTAAAGTTGATTGAATTTATGTTCATATATAAAAACAAATTATAAGTTATTTTTAATTTTTGAAATTTTTTTTACCCATTTTCGAATTCTTGTATATAAACTTAGTAATATAGTTAAACAGTGATTATGTATAAAAGATAAAAGATATGTCATACTTACTTTATTAATAATAATTTTTTTAATAGTATTTTATACTTATATATATGTTAGAGATTAAGATTTAATAATTTTTAATTAAAATATAGGCTAATGGTGATTTCTTTAACATGGATTATACATGAAAAATAATAGACACGACAAAGTTATTTTTATTGGTAATTTTTTTAGTAATAAATTTGTATTTATATGTCTGTTAGAGATTTAGATTTAATAATTTATAATTAAAATAAAGTTAAGTGATTAATTTGGTAAATGTGTTGATAATGAAAATTACGTATACTTGAAAAATAATGGAAAACCAAATTTATATATCATTAAGCAAAACATACAATATTTAACATTTCGTAGACCTACTTCGTGATGCATTGCTCAACGCACCACCACCAACACAAGAAAACCTAGCACTAGCCGTACCACACAACCCGATGGGGACATTCCAAGAGTTTAAGAATTTACACCCCCTACCTTTGAAGGAAGTTGGGATTCGACGAAAGTACAAACTTGGATCAAAGAAGTTGAGAAGATGTTGAAAATGTGTGAAGTGGCTGATAATCAAAAGACGGAGTTTGCTACTTACTTATTAAGGGGGGAAGCAAACTTCTGGTGGGAAGCTATGGAGAAGAGGGAAAAACTAGTAAAGTTGGAAGAAAGACAAAATGTGGTGGAGGAAGATGAAAAGGTTAGGAGCACTAGAGAAGCTGAAAGGGCTAATGCAGTAATATCATGGGAGAGATTTAAGAAAATGTTCTTTGAGAAATACATTCTGACAAGTATGTCGGATATAATGGAAATGGAGTTCCTTGACTTAAAGTAGGGTGATATGTCGGTTATTCAATATGCGGCAAAGTTTAATGAATTGGAAAGATTTGTGCGGTATTTAGTGGACACCGAAAGGAGATGTGCAAAGAGATTTGAACAAAGATTAAACCCCTGGTTTAATAACAAAGTGGCTGTATTAGAGATAGACAATTTTGATAGGCTTGTAGAGAAAGCAATTATAGCTAAAGGGAGCGGGAAGAATGAATAATTTTAAGAAAAAAAATGGGGGAGAATGATCTCAAACTTCTCGAGTGTCGTAAACTGAGATTCGGGGCAATAATTTCACGAGTAAAAAGAGATCGATTGAAGAAAGCAGTGAAGGACTAAGCCAAGACAGATTGAACGGAGAATGTGAAAAGTACGAAAAGAACCATAGCAGAAGGCTATGTTTGGTAGGGACTAACCATTGCTATCGATATAATCAAGTAACTCATATAGCTAGTAATTGTCCTAACCCACGATGCCATATATGTTATGTGTGCAAAGAGCCTGGGCACATTTCCACAGATTGCTCTAAAAAGAATCGTGTTCAAAGTGAAGGGGGAAGTCGAACAGGGTTAAACCCGACATTCACCGGAGTGAGTAATGCACCACTACAATCAACGGCCCATACATTTCAAATGACTGCCAGGAATATGGAAGAAGGAAACCGACCAACACTAAGATCGAGGTTAATCAAAGCTAGTAATGCACCTCCTCAAGTGACTGGCTACACATTTGATATGACATATAAAGATACTAAGGGAAAAGAACCCCGGAAGAATGAAAACAAGATAGGACTGGAAAAGTAATAACGATTCCCTAGAATTAGAGAATGAAATGAGAATTTTTGATATAAGCACCAGGATATATGAAGCTACACCGTAAAAATTTTAGGATTTGTTAAAAGATAGAATGATATATATATATATATATATACCCCCTCCTACTTGGTTTTGGAATTTTAAGGACGAAATTTTTTTAAGGGTGGAAGAATGTGAGACCCCTAAAAATTAAATACAATGGTCTCGTACATTATTTTAAATTTTGTGTATTAATGAAATAATATTTATAAAAATGACAACTATTTCCATAATTATTATTTTATGTAACACAATTTTATTTGAATTATATGATTTATAATTATTATTTCGGTATACTATTTTAACAATTTAATTAGTAACCATGTGATTTTGACTAGGAGTTCAAGTGCTACAAAATTTTGTAGTAAAATGTGTAAATGGTCGAAATTGGACAGGTATACTGGGGAGTTTATTTTTGTAAATTTTGGTGAAAGAAATAAATAGGATGCAGTGAGACCACATAGGTCATATGTGACCAATTCTTTGAGCACAATTAGTACACCTTGTTGGCACCATATCCCTTGGACCATATAGCTACTTTTAAGGCCAAATACTTTACCTACTAAGGGGCTTATAGAATGGCCAAAATTGAGACCACCACACTCCTTAAAACTCATGGCTACAGGGAGGGGGGGGGGGGGGGGGGGGGGGGGTGTGACAGCTCCAAGTTTCCATTACTGAATCCACGTGAAAACTGGGTCGTCAAATATCATTCTCTGCTTGTTGAGTTATCAATTTGTTGATAACTCTCCCTGTTATATCTTACAATAGGATCTCACATACGAATAAATATATATAGCGGAAGCATAAAACTTTAATTAAATAAATAAGGTCTTACATAACAGGGTTCGATATGAACAGAAGTCGTATAAATATTCAATTACAACGTCAAGTTAGAAAAATCCGGGTATAATCTAATAATATTCTACTTTACTCTTTTCCTTGAAGGATTCGCCTCGCTTTACTGATTTTGTAAGGTTTATAAAACATAGCAAGAATGAGCGAAATATGCTCAGCAAGAAATTATTCTATTTTTTGAAATAAATGATCTTCCAGTCAAAAATATAAAACGATGTAGTTTTGAATCGTTAAAAACTTAACATTTTGAATTCACGAATTTAATATGAATTCCATCAAGCATGCATGATATACAAGTAAATGTAATATCACGTCATTTAACAATTAACAGGTTGAATGATTGAACACCAATTGGGTGACATTTCTTCCTGATACTTTGTCATATAGTAATCCTCGACGCAAAGTCAAGTTTAACATTTTGTGCCCGTATACGTCATAGCTACAAGAATTAACCATGTAGGGTCTCGGCACACCGGTCTTTAGCTATGTTCAATATTCGATTTCAAATTTATCATGAATACGATAAAATTTCAACATAACATGTTCATACATGGTAGATATGTATAACCACTTTAAACAAGTTCAAGAATTTAGCTTGAAACAACAAATATTGTACATGCAGTTAAATTTGTATAATCATTGCAAATACGTATAATAGAATTTAAATCATACGTATGAAAAGTTGAATAAATCGCATGCATAAGTGAACAATAATTTATACATAATTTAGGGAATAATAAACTTGTCTTAGCGAAGCTTTTAAAGGTTCCACATAACGCATTTAGCGGTTGTAGGTTTCTCTTACCCTCTCTCGTGTGTTCCTATAATAATAACGACCTATCATTAGTATCATCATTTTTAAAATAGGTCGCTCACTCTCAAAATAATCCTAAGCATCTTTGAGTTTTCCTAATTTAAAAATGACATAAACGCACACAAAATTTTAAAGGGCAAAATCGTCATTATTTGACAATTC
>JAUMHB010074080.1:0-12842 GCA_032359685.1 Pittosporum tobira | reverse complement strand
TTTAAAATTGTACATATAGTTGTTCACGCATTTACTGTCATTAATTGCAAGTCCATTTCAATTTACTAACAAATTTTCCTGTGATTGTAGGCAAGGCATTCGGATATCAGTAATAGGCAATAGATCAAAGTTGCCCAAGTCTCTCTTAGAAGTGATTATTGAAGCTGAAGAGAACACAAAGGCTAATAACAGATTCCATTTGATTCTAGCAATCAGCTATGGTGGACAATATGACATACTACAAGCTTGCAAAGGAATTTGTGAGAAAGTGAAAGCTGGTTTAATTCAACATGTGGACAATATCGATGACAACATTTTCGAGAAAGAACTAGGGACAAATTGCACTGAGTTTCCATTTCCAGATTTGCTCATAAGAACATCTGAAAATCTTAGAATCAGTAATTTCTTGTGTTATCAATCGGCTTATTCTGAATTATACTTCACAAAAACTCTTTTCCCAGATTTTGGAGAAGAAGAATTTATCACGGCCTTAAAATCATTTCAGAAAAGAAACAGACGTTTCGGTGGTGACACTTAAGTCATCGAAAAATTCACACTAGTATTTGATTATTATGTATTAAGAAAGAATAATTCAGGAAAGTCTCTCATCCATCAGATGCATCTACTAGGGGTATATTGTAATTTTTTTCTCCACACTCTTTCGTTAGGTAGTCTAACGTGCCATTATTGTGACACGAGATGGTACTGGAAGCATAAAAACGCGGCGACGAGTATCGTCGACCATTTCTTAAGTTTCTAAGCGGGGTTAAAGAATAAGTTAGAGGCTTGTAATTTAGAGGAGAAAGGGCAGAAGGAACAAATTGCATAGTGGTGGTTTCGTAATATACTTCAAATTTCTTTTCTTTTGTTTTATTTTGCCACATATGGTTGTATCTAATAAAATATTTTTTAAATTGTAGTCCCAAGCCATGGCCTTTTGATATACACTGAATAAATCAACCAAATTCACATAAGGAGCTCAAATTTTACATAGATTGTAATATTATCTTCTATTTTTTTTCCCATAATTAATTAGAGGTTCAAGAGTTCATGCTTAATTTTACTATCTTTTATTTTTCTCATACCCTAGGGTTGTTTATCAAACCCTGCAATTCTTGTAATGACTAACCACTATGACCAAAAAAAAAAATTCTAATTGGAATTTATAAAGCAGGACTTGGCCTAACATACAATTTTTTTTTAAAAAAAGAAAATAAAAGTGAATTCAATTATAGTCATCTATGTAGGCAAAGTTGGATCAAATTTTAAATTTGTCTATCATTAAGGGATTGAACTATGCCCCCTGCTCAGCCCCCCGTCTATCAACAAGCAATCCGAGTAGCAATCAAAATAAATTAAATTATAAGATATTACTTAGCCAACTTTTTTTCTTAATAAAAGAATTTACTTCAATTTACTTACGTTTTTTAAGAAGAAATTTTTTTTTTTTTTTTTTGAGGAACAGTCCTCTAAAATGAAGAGTGGAGAATTTCATTCAGTTTCCATTGTAACAAAGAGGGTGGTATATATGGTCTAGCAAGTACAAAAGGAATTGCAAACAATTACAATAAGACAACTTGGCTAAATTATGAAACACTCCGTTTCCATGACGCTGAATAAAGCTAAATTTCACACTTTCAAATTATGAGACTAGGCTGAGGCAGTTCTGCGTAATTACCGTTGTCGCTCACCGATCCAACTGTTTCGTTTGCAGCATTCTAACCACTCTCATAGGTTACGGCTTTCAATGATAATATTACGGAAAGACCTGCTTGCAATGAATAATATACAGTTTGGGCTTTTACCCCTGCAGTGGAAAGATGGCCTGCGACTTTGTCAACAATTGCCCCAAGAAAAGAGCCATTTAAGTCTCGAAAAACCAGACCAATCCCAGAAAAATTCCTCGTAGAAACAAGAGCATCATTGTTAATTTTAATAACACATGTAGGCAGCTGATGCCAAGAGTTACTAACTTCTCCACATCCTGCAATCTCTAAGGACGAGTATTTTGACTCTTTAAAAGCTGCTAAAAAAATCAAGATTTGTTCGACCTCTGTTGGAGGATTTGTCCTTCTCCTATCGTGTAACAAATCAGATTGGCATTTCCAAATTTTTCAGCAAATATTAGGAATGAGACCAATAGTATCAACAACAGCATCAATGGCCTTAAGGTTTATGAAATTTATGAAAAAATTCGCAAAATTTCCTTGAAATTGGTCTCTATGATGTTTTCCCAAAGGACAAAAAAACCAAGTTGCCGCATCAAAATGATATGAAAATAAAATACGAGTGATTGTTTAAGCCTCGACTCCACAATACTGGATGGCTAGAATCATTCCTATGATCAAAAGATAAGCTAGATCTAACTGGTAATGTCCCCCTACAAGCTCTCCAAATGAAATTCTTAACCATAGGCAGTGATTCTATTTTTCAAGTATCTCCCAATGGACTATGAGAAGGATGGGAGGGACCTCCTATAAACAGCACTTCTCACTTGGATGGCCATGCATGTTTGTACCTGTAGCGAAAAGTGCAATCCCCATGGTTTGTATACAGCAACGCCAACTTATCTTCACTTCTAGAACGTGATATATACTCCTAACTAAAAAGACGAGACAGTTAAGCCATGCATAATATGCATGTTTGATGAAAAAATTGATCGTACTTATAGTTTGAAGTATATTACGAAAGCACCACTATGCAAAGCTTGTACTTTCAATTTGATCCTCCTGCCCTTTCTCCTCTAAATTACAAGCCTCTTAACTTCTTCTTTAGCCCCGCTTAGAAACTTAAGAAATGGTCGACGATACTCGTCGCCACCATTTTTTTTTGCTTCCAGTACCATCTCGCGTCACAATAATGGCACGTTAGACGATCTAACGAAAGAGTGTGGAGAAAAAGTAGAGGAATATTTAACGGCAGCCGGTCTCCAAGCAGAATTAATGTCAAAACACGTGGCGGTGATTGCGGATAGTAATCGGAGGTTACAGTGTAAGAAATTACTTAGCCAGCCCAATCCCAGAAAAATCTTCGTAGAAACAGCGACATCATTGTTAATTTTAATAACACATGTAGGCAGCTTATGCCAAGAGTTACTAACTTCTCCACATCTTGCAATCTCTTATGACGAGCATTGCGACTCTTTAAAGGCTGCTAACAAATTCAAGATTTGTTCAACCGCTGTTGTAGGATTTGCCCTTCTCCTATCGTGTACCAAATCATATTTGCATTTCCAAATTTTCCCAACAAAGTGTAGCAATGAGACCAATAGTATCAACATCAGCATTGGCCTTAAGGTTTGTGTGCGTGTGTTTATATAATTCAATATAAAAATACTAAAAGTAAATAAAAAGATTATAGGAGAGATAAAATAAAAGTGTCATGAAAAATACGAGAAACATACAGCATTGGAACTATTTTCCAAAAAATGACTTATATAATTAAATAGTATATAAATCATTTTTTAAAAATAAATAAGAAAATTTCGTTGACTGAAAAATAATTTGTTGCTAACTAGATTTTAATTTGTTGTACCAAAAGGAGCCTAAGACTAATGATTCCAAGAGCTTGTTAGTAACTAATGACAACATGGCCAAGTCGAGGCACGTGGGGACTCTTTACCATACTTTACACGGGCTTGTTAGTAACTGATGACTACATTAGGGATTTGTAACTTAATGTTGGCTGATAATGTAGGGGTGGTGTGGCCTCGCTACCTTTAGTTTTGTTTGTTTAGGTTTGATGTACTTGAGGCACCTGGGGACTCAAAAGTGTTACCAAACTTATTCAAGACTCGTGTTTATAGCATTATTAAACTTAAATAGAAAGACTAGATAGCCGTACTATTTCTCCTACTTAAGCCAGGTATAATATGTTTTTTTGATGAAAACATTTATCTTAGTTATTATAGTTTGAAGTAAATTACATTAACTCCTCAATATTCAAAACGCAAATGACCATGCAAAGCTTGAGCTTTCAATTTGCTCCTCTCCTGCTCTTTCTCTTCTAAATTACAATATACATACATACATACATACATATATATATATATATATATATATAAGCCTCCAGTTTCTTCTTTAGCGCCAATTAGAAACTTAAGAAATGATTGGCGATACTCATCGTGTACTATCTTGCTTCTCAATAATGACACGGACCTAACAAAAGAGCGTGGTGAAAAAACCAGATGATGAAGAAGAAGGATATTTAACGGCATCGGGTCTCCGAGCAGAATTAATGCTGAAACACGTGGCGATGATTCTGGATGGTAATCGGAGGTGGGCTCGACGGAGAGGTTGGCCGGTGAAGTTTGGTCACATGACCGTTGCACTTGTGCATAGAGAGGTTTGCCGCATTTCAAATGTGGAATTAAAGTTCTTACGGCTTACCTTTTTTATACTGAAAATTGGAAGCGCTCAAAAGTTGGTGCATACATGCATGTTTAATCTTTCCTATTTACTTTCTCCTTTCGTTCGTATCAAAAATTCAAAGTTGAAAATTTTACCTTGGTTTAAGTCGTCATTTTAAAAAGGATTCTGTTAAAATATTTTATTGTGTCATCATCATCACTCTTTTTCATGTGAAATTTGGCCAATAATTCTTGAAATCCATTTATGGTGCAGGAGGAGGTTGATTCTTTGATGAACTTGATCGAAGATGGAATAAGATCAAACCTGCAAAGAAGCGATGAGGTACAATTCATTTATGGTCCTAGTTTGATTTTATAGTGAAATTGAAAACTCATTCTTTGTTTTAGATATAGTCAAGATACTATGATAATACCAATGAAATCTTAGCTATCCCAATAATAAACCTGAGACCTTAAGACCTTGATATCTCTTACTCTTAATATGTCTTATAATTGGTTGAAAAGAGTTTTTTATTTTTTAAATTAATCTCCTGATTTTGAACTGATTGATATTTGTAGTCCACACCCCGCAAGTGAACTTGTGGGTGGCGATTGTGAATCTGGGACAGAATTGTAAAAAGAGTGTCCTTCCTCTATGGTTAATGACACTATTGAAACCAGTGCTCTTAAACTCGCCGGACATATCTACTCGATGAAGGGAGAATATAGCGTTTAAAGTGAGTATTCATATGTTAACTGTTATTATACCTGTTGTACTCGGCGTTTATTCATAAATTAATTAATATGTCAAGACTGTGCCCAAAAATACTCAACCCAATTCTCGGGCACCTGAAAGGAGTTTTAAGACACTAATTGAAAAAGCCCAAAATGTGATAGTTCTTTGGAAGTTGTGGAAAAGGAAGGAGAAAATAGTTAAAGGTTTGCTAGTGGGGAAGGATTTGCCTGCTCTGAGCGTTGAGGATGATATTTCTCTGCGTGGCGTTTATCGACAACCATGGTCGTTTCTTTGGTGAATTCAGCAGGTTGGCTGACCAATGACCTTTGAAGACTTTCTTTATTGATTAGCCGTTTAGCCGTAGCTATATATATTTTGGTCATGTATATGGTTACCCCAGGAATAGCGTCAAGTGAAGAGCTGAATTGTGGAAATAGGAGATATTTTCACCTACAACTAGACCTAGCAAATAGGCTGAGCCGGCTCAAATGGCCCGGACTAAAACTGTCCATTTTTTTTTTTATCCAAATATGTAAGTCCAAGTCCAATCCTAAATTGGCTTGGCGGATCGCGGGCTTTTTTTTTTAAATGGGATAGAAGATGGCATAGATGGTAAGTTAGAGGATTTGGACTCAAAAAGGTACTTAAAAATGAATTGAGGTAGGTAGTAAATATTTTATTATTTATTTTTGCGAGAAGTCTGATCTTCAATATATGTTCTATCACGCAGGAAGATATCGGTATGGCCTAAAAAATTAACCTCTGTTAAAGGAAATCTATATCATTTACGTTTTGATGTTGTTTACAAATATGTTGGTATGTGTTCTGGACTTACTATTAAATAACCAGTGTTCTGAAAGTCTGTTTTAGGTGCCTAGCACAGGAATCCTATAAAGCTTTCTACCTCTAAATAGAAATTAATTTATATCCTTAGTGCTGTTGGAATATATTAATAAAATAATATTATTAATATTTATATTTTAGTAATTATTTACTTCTTAATTTGGAATTTTACAAAAAACTTAAAGTTGAATACTTATTTACAATTCCATACATTTTAATAATAAACTTAAAGAATCACACATCGCATATATAAAATCAATTAAAAAATAATAATTCATATAATCGGGTGGATCGGGCTTGTTTTGGAAGGATTAAAATTAAGTAGGGCCAAAAAGATTTTACTTTTTTTTATCCAAAACATAAACTCAAAGCCTACCCATTTTACGGGTTGACTGGACCTTGGACCAATTTTACCAAGTCTACCTATAACTCAAATTTAACCAATTAAAGCTAAGAAGTAAATATATTATAATTTATTGGTACAACCACTCCGAGATATAGAGATATCCTCAAGGAAAGAAAAAAAAATTCTATAATTTTTTTATTAACTTTCAATTTTACCCTGAAAAAAAGAAAAAAAAAAAAAAGAATGTGTTTTTAAAATATATTGGTTTTAGAGATGGTGTGAAATCTTTATTTATAGACATGGTGTGAAATCTTTATTTATACTTATAGTAAAAGGGTAAATAAAAAATATCATCACTTTTTATTGTACATAATAGAAATTTATCTCTAATTTTCTGACATATTAAAAATGAATAGCTAAATCTAATTTTGTTAGCAATGGATTATATATGTAGAGAATTGGAAACTAAAGATTTTGCATTTATCATAACGGAAACAAAGATGTCCCCCAACATGTCTCAGTATTTGTTTTAAACATAGTCAACATAAAATACTACGATACCGTCGGTACCCTTATTGGTTTTTCATTATTATGTATTATTAGTGTTAATTACTTGCATATTTTAATTTACTGAAAGAAAATTCCTGTGATTATGGGCAACGTACTCGGATATCGATAATGGCCGATAGATCAAGGTTGCCGAAGAAGTCTCACTTAGAAGTGATTATTGAAGCTGGGGAGCACACAAAGGCTAATTCCAGATTCCATTTGATTTTAGCAATCAACTATGGACAAGACATATTACAAGCTTGCAAAGGTCAAACATAGTTTAATTCACACATAGACAATATTGATGTGAAAACTTCTGAAAAAGAACTTGGGGCAAATTTCACCGAGTTTCAATTCCCATATTTGCTCACAAGAATATCTGAAAATATTAGAATCAGTAATTTCTTGTGCCATCAATTGGCTTATGCCGAATTATACTTCACAAAAACTCTTATATTGGACTTCGGAGAAGATAAATTTATTGTGGCCTTAAAATCATTTTAGAAAAGAATCAGATGTTACGGTGGTGGTACTTGGATCATAAGAAAATGCATACTACTTGATTATTATGTTTTAAGAAAGAATAATTTGGGAAATCCTCACATCCATTAGATGCATTTGCTATGGTTATATTGTGATGGAGACCGTCCCAAACGAGGATTAAGGTCGGCCCAAACTAGGTTTAGGGTCAGTAATTTCAATCCTATTTAGGGCTCCCGAACACTAGTACACGTGGACTAGACTACAATTGTGACTTGGCAACACTGACGTAATCAACTCTTTTATAGCGTCGTCAATGGATTCAACTGGGCGATCGGTCATTGTTATTCACCCGACCGCCCGCATTGTCTACACGAATCACAAACCTTCGGGTGATTGCCTACATGTTATGAACGGGAAGCCCACTACCCCTTCAACCGCACTTCTAGGTTTGGGCCTAACCACACATGAGTTTTGTGGCCCAATAAACATACATTGGGCCAAACAAGTACCTAGTCGGTCCAACAAGTCTAACAAAACATGTCCTCTCAGGCAAGACCCACAACTACAGTACCCTCGACTCCCGTACCAGAATGGGACTCCTATAAATACCCATTCGTTACTACAATAAATGGATTTAAATTTCAAAACCTCTAACAATAATATTTTCTCTCTCTAGAATTAATGTTGATATCTCAATATTAACCAAATCACTGACTTAAGCTTCAGAAAGAGAAACGGGGTAAAAACACACTGTGTTACACGTGTTTCAGGTTGACCAAGTCTTCACAAATGACAACCTGGCTGGAGGACGAGTGGACTAGGTTAAACAACGATCAAAATAAGCATCAACATATTGTAATCCCTTTTCTTTTGTGTTGTTTTGCCTCATATAGTTGTAATTAACAAACATTTCTAAATCACAGTCTCACCATGACCTTTTGGCGTACAAGTAAATCACCAAATATGCACATGATACCTTTCCGAATTCACATTCGGAGCTCAAAATTTAGAGTAAATTTTATTTTGAACCCACTAAGTATATTTAATGTTTTAAATTATACTTTACACCTTTATTTGTATTAAATCAGACATCTTAACTATGTCTTTATTTCTTACTGACCCCCTGATCAACATAGTTTGATGATTTTGAGTCCACTAACTATATATAATATTTTAAATTGCATCTTAAACTTTTACTTTTGTTTTATCTTGAGCCAACTAAGTATAACCAATATTTAATAATTTTTTGGTTGGGTGGTGCAATATAATACAAAAAACATAGTTAAGAGATCTGATTTAACACAAATGAAAGTTTATGGTGTAGATTGAAACATTGTATATACTTAGTGGGCTCAAAATGAATTTTACTCCAAAATTTATGTTGATGGTAATTTAATTTTTTATTTGTTTTTTTCAAAATTAGAGGTTCATGACTTCATACGTATAATTTCATTATCTCTCTCATACTTTAGTCGAGCTTGCGCCATAAATACTAGATTTTGATAAAGTTGCAACTCTTGTAATCATATACTAGCCATATGTCAAAACGAAAATCTAATGGGAATAAAGGTCACCTTCCCCACCATATAAATTTAAAAGTTTTGAATTCAATATACTGTTTGTCATAACTTATTAACATAATTTATAATTTACACTATAACGAAAATGACTATATACGACAAGTAAAATCCACCACCATCTATGAAGGAAATATTATCGTATATAGTATATACGGCGAATATTTTGCCGTCATATATAACCTTGTCACGTATACTATATACGACGAAGAGCCTGACATGTATATTATTATAAAAGGAGGATATCGCCTCTGCCATGTATATAATATACGACAGAACTCCTATCGCATATAATATCACATGTGTGACGAAATTGCTGCCGTATAAAAGTCTTAAGCGGCTAAATGTGCTACTATTTATGGAGGTATTCAAGACCTGGATTACCTTTGACGACCTATATATGGCGGCCACCCACTGTATATGAGCAATTTTTATTTTTTTAATAATTGAAATATATAAAATATTTGTCTAGGAAGAACAATATACAAATATTATCACAGCTCTTGGCAACACATTCTTCATATATCATGCACAAGCAGCAAAACCACTAGTTTCGTACATGTAATATCATCATAAGTCAACATGATTGACAAACACAAAAGTAACATACATATCTCATTAAAATATAGCAAAAACCACCAAAATCTAGTATATTCTTCCAATATTATATTAAAAACCTCTCAAATTTTGTCTACTAATCATGTTTTCATGCACATCCATATCAATTTGAGTACTATCAGTATCTCATGTGTCATGATTATCAAAATTACGCACACTAACATATTATTCTTCCTCATACATTGTCTAATTCTTAATCCTTTCTCAAAACCCTTTATGATGCAATGCATTTTAATGGTGTCTCGGTCTTCATAATAATTATTTGCACACTCCCTACATAAATAAATGATTTCCTTTGCTCCAAAAGGCCTATTTGAAAACGCAAAAGTCAATAAAATTTTGCATTCCACTAGCATACTCATTTGACATCCTATTGGTAAATCAATCCAATCATATCCTTGTCCATATTATGAAAATTTCTCGTAATGATCCTATATAAAAATATATATATATATATATTAACCCAAGTAGATGTAATTTATTAAAGTACCAAAAACAGTAGTATACTTCCTCGATCCCAAAAAGGATAAATAAAACATAACAAGTACGCAAATTAAGGAAATTAACTTTTTAAGATATAATATATTTTTTTGACAATATTGTACTTTTAATTGTATTTTATAATGATAGAGAGAGAAAAAAAAAAAGAATTTTGATGTGACATAAAGTAAAGATAAAATAATATTTACAAACTTAAAGTAGTAAATTAAATAATTTTTTTTGGTATAATGAAAATTATATCTGGAGTCATTTTTTTTAAAGACAAATGGAGTAGTTTCATGTGTGACATCTCAATCCTTTATATGCCATTATTCTTATATCTAAGGCTTCCAGGTTGAAGTCCCAAATGGATGCCAAAATGAGTTCCTCTTTATTTCGCACAGAATATGACTTGGATTACTATAATTATTAGGATTGATTTAAATGTTAATACGTAACAAATTATTATGAGTGTAAATACCGATTAAACTACTCGTATCAATATCACAATGTATCAATGTTGTAATGCAGATTTCGCTATACTAGAGTCGAAATATTTTGTACTCCGTAGTGTAGCTTGTGTGCTTAATTAAATTTTAAAATAAACCGGTTTAATTAATTTTACAAAACATATAAACATCTTAATTATATTGTAACAATTAAGCATTTAATCTAGTACTGATCCAAAGTCTTGATAATTTTGATTGAGTCGAAGTAGACACAATCAAATTCAAGTCCTTCTTCCTTTCATGAGAAATTTTGATGATTTCTGTTCATCAAGTCACTAGAAAAATTTTGGAGGAAATTTGGCGACATAGGCGTGTTTCATACATTTTGAAACTTTTTGACCTTTTTTATTTATTTTGATTCATATTAATATCATAATTCTAAAATTATAATTATTCTGAAGCTAGCAAGTTGTGTCAAGTTTCATTTCAAAAAAGGTTCTTCTCCCTCATCTAAATTTAGAGATGCCTCACGATTTTTCTTAACAAAGTTATGAAATTTAAAATTTAAAATTCGTAAAAATTAATTTTATTTAGATACTTTCTTTGTCCCACTAAAATTGTAACACTTTTTTTTTTTGGTTATTCCATTAAAATTGCAACATTTCATTTTTTGAAAATTTTAATAATATAAATTGTCTAAATTACTAATATTTGTTAGACAACTTTTGAACCACCATAAAACTCAAATAGTCAATAATTATTGGTCTATCACTTTCTACTATACTATTACTCCGACAAAGATTGCAACAGTAATATGAGTAATAGTATATATATATATATATATATATATATATATACATATACTTGATGTTGATGTATCTGATAAATAATTTTCTACGGTCAGTGTCAGTAGTTTTAAATATCTGCAACAATATTGGAAACAATTATCAAAGATACTAATAATATTTAAAGTGTGGTATAGCTGGATATATGAAGGTAATTATGTTATGGTATAGCTGGCGGATAATAAATGATTTCATGAGTCAGTGAAAAATTATTAAATTTATTATATGATGGGGATCGTCCCAAATTAGGATTAGGATTTTCACCTTAGCCCTAATCAGGGCAAACATGACATCCCACGTGGCAACTCGTACGATAGGCCACTCTCAAAACTCAGCGTTTCGACTCGCCTAAAGAAGGACCGAGCCCAGTTCTCGGCCCCCGGAAGGAACTGACACCCATCTCTGTCAGGCTGGATCAATGTCGTCGAGGACTTTCAAACTATGTGCTTTGAGCCTAGGCCTTTCCAGCTAGTGGGCCCAATCCATCCTAGTGGTTAGGCCTGACGTAACCTAGTTTGGGTCCAGAGGCCCAAAGACTATAATACAAATTTCAAGACGCGTCCAATCAGCCGCCTGACCCTGACAGCCCCGTCAACTCAAGTAAGGCGCATCATGCCTACTTTATCGAGTTGCGGGTCGAGGTCAAGTTTACAAATACCGCCTCATTTGCGCAAATGACAGGATCCCGCTTTCAATAAAAAACAGAGCCAAACCTCTGCCAAAATATACTCTCAAAATACACAGTAAACCTCATCTTCTCTAACTTAATACACATATTATACATTAATTTCATCGCTGACTTAAGCATCGGAGAGGGAACAAAGAAACAAACCACTCGTGTTACCCGTGTTTTAGGTAAACCTGCTCTTAACGACGTGTGCCCAGCTGGAAGTGAAGTTTAAACTTGGTCAACGGTCGAGTTGGTCCCAACACTATATATGATACTTATGAAGTGCTTGAATGATTATAAGTAGGAAATATTGTAAGATGTTATACTAGTGAGGTATGAACTTTAATTAATAAGTGAATAATTTTGGATAAGTAAAACGATTTAATTAATAGACGGTTGAAAGTAATATTTATCTGATTAATTGTGAAATTTTTGATAAAGATTGAGTAGTAAAAATTGTTACAAATTAAATTTATATAAAATAGTTATGTTATATGATTCACGTGGGTTAGAGTATAAGAGACGCTTGGTGTAGGAAACTTCCCGGAGAAGAATTGAAATTTTGGGAGAATATTTGAATTTTGCATAAAGTATGAAATAAAATTTTGGTTTTTCATAAAGTATTGAGATTGATATTTCATTGTTATTTTTCAAAAATCATAAAAGAAAGTTGTGACACCCCCAAATCTGGGCATCCACACCCCGACTTGAGTTGCTAATTTATTAATAATTTCATAACTTACAAATACACAGGTCTTAAAAGTACACAAGGTTATAATAAGATATAACCTAATATGTGACACCCCCAAATCTGGGCATCAACACCCCAACTTGGGTTGCCAATTTATTATTAAATCCATGTCTTACAAATACACAAGTCATAAGTGATATAGGCGAA
>JAUMHB010074069.1:0-10791 GCA_032359685.1 Pittosporum tobira | reverse complement strand
CTATCTTGCAGTACGAATATGAGACGAGTAATTTGATATAGTAATGCTAGTTTATATTAAATGGCACTGTATCTTGATACGTGTTAATTCCTCATATGATGACATGAATTGTAAACACTAGATAAATAGGTTTGAAGTTGACTTTACTCTCCACTTTGCCATTTGGGCTTACTGGGTATGGTGAAATTGGTAGACACGCTGCTCTTCAGAAGCAGTGCTAGAGCATAGTTGAAATAAGTGTTTTTTTTTTAATAAATGATTTTCATAATGTTTGTATTTATAAATAGTACTTAAAGTAATATTGACTAAATTTAAGCCTTTAGTTTATAGTTTCAAACTATAATTCAAATATGTAAATTATCATGCCGATCTTGACTGCTCAGTTGTGAATCTACTGATTCATTTATTATGTCAGAAAAAACGTAAGTTAATTAAGTATAACTTTTGATTGTTATTGTTCACTCATTTCTATAACAGTTGATAGCCTATTACAAGTAATTAGTCTTGGGTTGCATTGTTTGTTATGGGTTCATGAAAGTCTAATTCTTGTAGGAAAAGATCATGAGAGTTCCATATGGACCAAAGAAAGAATTCTTTAAGTACTCGTTATTTCTTGTTTTCTGCAATCGCATTACGACGTCTGCGGTATCAGCAGTCACTTTACTGGTAAGTTGTGATTTATTTGTAAATAGTTAGTTGCTGCCAGGGGCAGACCTAGACATAGGCAACCTGATCCTCCTTGTTTTTGCAACACGCACTATTATTTGCAAAGCATATTTTGTTTTTGCAAAAACTATTTAGATATTTCTTGAAGGTTTCAGCATTTTTTAACTGGATTTGTTGATTTTTTTTCCTCTCTCTCTAGGCGAGTAAAAAGGTCATGGATCCTGTTGCTCCAGTCTATAAGTATTGTGTTATATCAGTATCTAACATATTAACCACAACATGTCAGTATGAGGTAAGCTATCTTCACCTTCAGAATTTTTCTTTACCAGTATTTGTTTTCCTGTTAGAGGAATTATATCTACATACACAGTTATGTTCTTTCAGAGGTTTGCTTAATGAATCATTTTAGGTGATGGTTGAGGTGATATTATTGTATTTTTTGCATTAACAATTTTGACTAATGCTCTTGCTTCAGGCTCTCAAATATGTCAGTTTTCCTGTCCAGACACTGGCCAAGTGTGCCAAAATGATACCTGTAATGGTAGGTCACTTTGCTGTTAATTGTGGTAATCACCATTACAGCTGTATATATCTCCTTGTGGGTTTCATTGCTTTTGTTCATTACAGTGTATGGTTGATTACTTCTATTTGCTAATGCCCTGTTGCAGTTTCTTGGAAAATTTTAGTTTTCCGTTTCTATATTTCTATATTTGCTTATGCTACATATTAGTTTCCCATTAGTACAAATTTAAATCTCTATCATCTTTTGAAAATACTTTACACCAATAAAATAACTTTTATTTTGTCCATCTTATTTTTGCAATTCCCAAACAAGGGCAAGATTTCATACATGTTTCAATCAATTAGATAAAGCATGTTTCATACATGTTTCAATCAATTAGATAAAGCATTAATTGCTTTCCTCAATCTATGTGCATAACCTCAAAATGACATATAAAAAGGAATGGAGGGAGCATAAATTCTCTCATCTGCACCAGCATTATGTCACAATCTGCCCATGTCTCTGGCTTATCCTGTGATTACCATAAAAATGCCCTTATGAATTCATTTGCTGCTTTACAGTTTGATGTACAAGCCTCCTCTTTGCACACTCTTTTCCAAGCTTATTCCTCAAGCTTCCAGCGTTCATATTTTCTTTGCCTCTTTTAAAAATATCTCCAGTTTTGTAATTAGGTGAAAACTTCAGGAAGATGAGTAGAGCTCCATGTGGGAAACTTTGGGTTATCTTTCAAGTAGACAGGGAGAGTAATTTGAAATAAGGTAACAGATGTCCTTCTATGTCATAACATTATTCGCAGGCTTATGGCATAACCATTTCTCCAACATAAGCAGGCTCAAATTATATATAGCCTGACGAAGATAATCTTCCTAGAGTAGTAACTTCCACCTTATGAGCCATAGTGGCCCTTAATTGCGGTTGTCAATAAGACAGTAACTATGTTGTACTGTAATGTCATCCTATAATCAATGCCTTTTATTCTTGATCTAATTCCTTGTTTTAGACTTGACTCATGTGTGCATGGGGCAATTCTTGATGAGCCTAATTTTAGAAGTAGGCACATCCTTGTTAATATGTATTTGTATATTTTGTCTCTACTTTGCACTTCAGTAGTTACTGTTCAACACCAGAAAACCTTTATGTTTAGCTCAGAGAAAATCATAATCACTGAACTTAGATTATTAATATAACAATATTTATTCTCAGATTTACTTTATACAAGATATTCTATTTAATCTTACAGGAAGATTAGGTTGTGACGTTGGAAGCAAGGGTCAGAAATGACTTTGCTCATGTACGCATTTTACATTCGCCTTCTGTTAGAGGATATTAAAGGGCATTCTAATGCTTGCTAGAGGACAGCCCTAGTGGTTAACTTAGTTGAAGCATTGCAAATCAAATTCTGTCGGCCATCATAATTTTCCTGAGATTCATAGTTCACGTTTGTAGAATATCTTTCAGGATGTTGACATACTAACTTTTTTTTTATCTGTTGATACCTATGTAGTGATTTTTTTATTAATTATCTTCTTACACTAAATGCAGATTTGGAGCACTGTCATAATGCAAAAGAAATACAAAGGAAAAGAGTATTTGATCGCTTTACTAGTTACTGTTGGCTGTGCGTTGTTCATTCTATTTCCGGTAATAATTTCGTTCCTGTTTTCTTGTGATGAGATTGCTTCTACTAGTATAGGAGTTCCCTTTTCAATTATGGCAGTGAAGAATGACACAATGTCCTTAAGTTGAACATCAAAATTTTGTTATCATGACTTCACCACTAATTAAGCAATCAAAAATGTATCCTTAACGTATGTAAATTTTACAAATGGGACTCATCTTGCGGAACAGATGGTGCAGTATTAGCTGTTAATAAAAGAAAGTAATGATGTCAGTAATTTGCAGATAGTTACCCGAATTATTACAATGATTGAATTTTGTATAACTTGTGCAGTTTATTTACATAAAGCGAATTTCAATTTGTTTTTGTAGGCAGCTGGTGATATTAGTCCTTACAATAGGGGAAGGGAAAGCACTGTTTGGGGTGTTTCCCTGATGATTGGTTATCTTGGGTATCAATATAAGACTCTTCTCCCCTCAATATTATGCATCTTGTTCATTTGGATTATTTCATGCTACAAAAAAATAGTAGGAGAGAGTTTTTTAATTGTGTCTGTAGACCTTGTGCAGGTTTAGGTGATTCAGTAATTCTATCCATGAACTTGAATTGGTTTCTTTACCTTACCTGTCACAGGCTTGATGGATTCACTAGCACATTCCAGGATAAACTATTTCTGGGTTATGATATGGCAATCCACAATCAGATATTCTACACAACATTATGCTCTTGCATACTCAGCTTTATAGGTTTGTTTTTTACTTATAAATTATAATTATGCTTACAAAATAGCTAAAATTTCTTAGGCTCATGGATGTTCTTTCTCAAAGGAAATGGCATTTGCATCAATTTATTTGGCTCATATGCCTTGATTGTTAATACTAGATTAAGCTATTTTATGAGAATACATTTCTTCATTTCCTTGGTAACAATGTACTAATTTTCTTGCTTCCAGGGTTGTTTTGGCAGTTTGTGGGTATTAATTGATCGTTTTCTGTTTAGGTCTTATCTCACAGAACCACCTTATCATGGCAATGGATTTTGTTAGTCGCCATAATGATTGTTTATTGGACATTGCATTGCTGTCAACTGTAAGTCATCTTTATAGCTGTACACTACTACCTTCATTTCAAAATTAGAGATACCTATGCATTTTAATGTAGTATATTTATGAAATCCTAAATTTCAAATTTGAAATGAATTTATTTTATTTTGATTGATGTCAAAGTCAATGTTGTAAAATACATATAAAATACTAATGCCTAAAATCTTTGAAATTTTGAAATTTTGAAAATTTAACAAATATAAATTGAATTTTAGGATCTCATCATCCTAGTTTGATAGAACCCAAATAGTATCTCTAATTTTGGAACAACGGGAGTAATATTTTAATCTCCCTCCTTTCCAAAAAAGGAGTTACTTTATTGTTCATGGTAGTACAAAATGACATAGTGTCCTTGTGTTGACCATTGTAATTACAATATTCTGTTGTCACTACTAAACTAAACATTCAATATTTTAGGGATGAACATGGAAAGAACATGTATTCTTGATATTCTTGAATTTTGCAAAACAAGATTCTTTTTGTGGAACGGAGGGAGTATTGTTTAGAAAATTGTGAAATCCTTTTATTTCATCTGCCGATTCATGCTCCATAGATTATCATTATATTTTATTCCATCTTTATGGTAACCTGTAGTAAAATTTTCCTGCAGGTAGCAACAGCCAGTCAATTCTTTATATCTTACACTATCCGCACATTTGGTGCTCTTACATTTGCCACCATAATGACCACAAGACAGGTAAAATGCAGAGAAAAGCAACCAAAAAACTTGATATTTCATTCTCACATAAACATTTCTAATCCATGTTGTTCTCGCATATTCTTTGTGTAGTTGGTCAGCATTTTGCTATCGTGCGTGTGGTTTCGCCACCCATTGAGCTGGGAGCAGTGCATCGGGGCTGTAAGTGAATCAATCCTAATCTCTAATTTTTAACCAGCGTATTCTTTTTTCGGGAGAGTGCATTTACCGCATGTAATTTACCACAACTCTCACTTCACCACCTGTATAGTCCTAAAGACTACATAGAGGGACCTCTAGTTTGAGTTTTAATGATACAACCAATCAATTCCTGACACGTGGCAGTTAAACAACAAAAAAAGCTGCAACATGTCATGAATTAAAGTGAGTTAATGCTAAAGAAACAGATGTCTTTCTGTAGCTTTAAGACCACAGGTGGTGAAATGGGATTTAGGGTAAAGCGCTAGTCGTAAAATGTATTTTACTCTATGTTTCAGTATGAAATATACGAACCTCTATAAGAAGCTGAAAGACACTTTTCTATTTCTTGATTAGGTTGTTGTCTTTGGTGGACTTTATGCACGGGCCTTTTCAAAAGATAAGCCTCGGAAACCAACACCCTCAAAAGACGAGCAGAATGAAGAGGCTATTCCTTTGAGGGTGAATGCATAAACACAAGAAGAGCAAAATATATGGCTGTGCCGAGTGCGCTATCTATGATGCTTATGAGGGAGTGTTTTTATACTTGCTCCTAATACTACTGACATGTTTGCAAAGGCCTTTTGAGGAATCGCTATCCATCTGCGTAACTCAGTATTTGCTTTCGACAGCCTGGACCCTGATTTTTTTGGAGGGAAGATAAAACTAACGCCTTGAAAAATGTGCTCCTTTTTTTCTTCATTTTTTCAATTCAAGTTTTCTATTTGATTCATCTTTTTTCCCTTTACAAGGTGAATTTGGTAGTGTAGAGTATCCTGTCATACAAGTTAAACAGTGTTCTTTAAATGAGTTTAATTCCCATAAGATGATGGTGCTCAACAGCCCCCATGAAACCAAATATAGGTTCCGTTATAATACTTCAAAAATTTCTAATGGCAAAAATTCTGATTTATACATCTCTGTTGCACATTAGAGATGACTTGTTTTTAAATTTTTTTCTTCTTCTGGTAGTAAATTTGTGATATTTTAAAGCTAAAAATTAATAAAAATTTGTTGAGTGATAAAATCAATAAAAATAACAATTATTGTATCATTTAGTTAGTTCACACTAATTAGAAGTCATTTGTACTAATAAGTAAATGTATTTATATTAATTTTGATGATTTTGCAAATTAATAAAAGTTGTTAGGAATATCTAAATTTGGAATCGAGTAATGTGTCTTATTACTATTTTTCTTTGACACAATTTTGTCCCTTTTTTTTAATTCGTTATTAAAAAAAGTGCACGTGTAGAAAAAGTGAAAAAAGGAAAATGGTTTCGCAAATTTTGTAACTTTCAGCGGATTTATATGAAAACTAGGCTAATTCCAAGAACTCAATTCTTAATTATACCCCTAGGATTGATAGTGCATGTTTGGATGATAATGGATTTCATTGGCTCTACTAACATTAAGAAATTATTTCTGATGTAACAACCAATTGGTCAACCAGAATACTGCATTACCATCAAGAAAAGAAATACTGGTAAAACATAATACTAAATGAAGTAAATCAGTTAAATCTTTCTAAATACATAAAGCGTTTAAAAAATTGGTACGCGGACTTGGAAATAGTTCTAATTAGATATTAATTAAATATAATTAGAAATTAATTAATTTTAAATATCAAATTAACTTAAAAGTTGGACTTGGAAATAGTTCTAATTAGATATTAATTAAATATAATTAGAAATTAATTAATTTTAAATATCAAATTAACTTAAAAGTTAGATGAGTAGAATTTACTCACAAATTAACTAAAACTATGCGAATTTTTACAACCGTGCATGAAGGTACCCCAAAAAAGAGTAGACCAGTTCAGTAGTATTTCCTATTCAAACTCCTGTATGCTCTATTTTGAATATCCTACTCAAACTCCACTAAATTTGGTCAAACTTTAAATCTTTCTGTTGTACGCATCTTGTGATCCAAAAAACTCCACCCTAATTCCCGTATATAAAGATGCAGTCCTCCTCCACTTTCTGTAAAATATTCAATTCATTTGATTATTGGGTTTCCTGTGGAGAGACAGAGAAAATAAGAGAGCAAAAACAAGAGAAATGGATATTGATTTGACACCCAAATTGCCAAAGCAGGTGTACGGAGGAAATGGAGGAAGTTACCATGCATGGTGCCCAAAGGAGTTACCCATGCTACGTGAAGCCAATATTGGAGCTGCTAAGCTTGCTCTTGAGAAGAATGGTTTTGCTCTTCCTCGTTATTCTGATTGCCCTAAGGTTGCTTATGTTCTTCAAGGTATGTATCTGATTTGATTTTTTTAATTTCTGGGTTGATTTTACATTAATTTGAGAAATCAGTGTTGTTTTTGTTTTCCTTATTTTTAAATATGATTATTTTCTTGAGCAAAGGTCCTGTTTTCTAATTCCACTGTAATTCAAGTGTCCTAATTGGGTTAGTTTATGACGAAATAGTGAAATGCATGCAGAAACAGTTACCAAAACTAGATTCTTTGAAATAATAGTGAGGTTTTTAACGCTGATTTTCTCTACTTAATTTTATCACTTAATCTGACTTGGGGTTTTGGCGTAGGACTGTTTTTATTCTCTCTGAGTTGGTTGTTTTAGATCTATTTAGTTGAATTAAAAGGGACTAGGGCTTTTTGTTCTTATGCTTGACATGATTTTGATTTATCTCTTTGATTAATTTCCGCCTTACTAGGCAATGGAGTTGCCGGAATTGTCCTCCCTGAGAAAGAAGAGAAGGTTCTTCCAATAAAAACAGGGGATTCCCTTGCCCTTCCATTTGGTGTTATAACATGGTGGTACAACAAAGAGGACACGGACCTTGTAATTCTTTTCTTGGGGGAAACTTCAAAAGCCCACAAAGCTGGTACATTCACCGATTTCTTCATAACGGGCTCTAATGGCATCTTCACGGGATTTTCAACCGAGTTTGTAGCCAGGGCCTGGGACTTGGAAGAAAGTGCTGTGAAAACCCTTGTTGGAAACCAAAAAGGCAGTGGAATTGTCAAACTTGATGCAAGCGTTAAGATGACTGAGCCCAATAAAAATCACCGAACTGGCATGGTTTTGAACTGTCTTGAAGCTCCATTAGATGTTGATATTAAGAATGGCGGAAGGGTTGTGGTTTTGAACACCAAGAATTTGCCTTTGGTTGGCGAGGTTGGCCTTGGAGCCGATCTTGTTAGGTTGGATGGAAGTGCTATGTGCTCTCCTGGTTTTTCGTGCGATTCGGCTTACCAGGTGACTTATATTGTTAGGGGAAGTGGTCGTGCTCAGATTGTTGGGGTGGATGGGAAACGTGTCCTGGAAACAACTGTTAAGGCCGGTAATTTGTTTATTGTGCCTAGGTTTTTCGTGGTTTCCAAGATTGGTGATCCTGATGGCTTGGAGTGGTTCTCTATCATTTCCACTCCCAAGTAAGTATTCCTTAAATTAATTAGGTCATTGTTTGATTTTCATGGTCAAAAAATATATATTTTTATTTTGTTTTATGCTGTTTATTATATATGGTCATGGACTCTCAGTCTACATCCTAGATATGACAATTAAAATGGGGATCAACTTTATTTGGAATGATATCATGTATCTGATTCTATTGATGTTTTAAATTGCAGTCCCATCTTCACTCATCTAGCTGGAAGCATCGGTACGTGGAAATCGTTATCTCCTCAAGTGATCCAGGCATCTTTCAACGTGGGTGCGGACGTAGAGCAACAGTTCCGCTCTAAAAGGAATTCCGATGCCATCTTCTTCCCTCCTCCCAAGTGAAAATGCAACAAAGATTTCCTCCTTGCCTTACAATTTTTTCCGTTTAATAGTTAAAATAAAAGCCAGTAGTTAATAAGCAGGCCAGTTTTTGGCTCGAGTTGAGGTGTTGGTTTCTTTCTGCTGCCTGTGGTGGTTGATATTTGCGGATGTTACGTAGCATAAAGCCGTAAATGACTTCATGTAGGTCTAAATTTTGAAGTAATATAATATTGGATTTTGATTGATGTTTGTTTGGCCCTGCTGTTTTGCTTTAATTAGCTAGTGTTCTTGATTTTTTTGTATTATTATCTGGTGGCTGAAAGAACTAAAGACTTAGTGACTGATTTCATGCATTGGATTTTTCTTCAATAAATATGTGATTTTTCTACTTTAGCAAGTACAGTTCAGAATGATGTAAAATGTGCTTTTTGAGAATTATGGAGCCCATTATTTTCAAACTCAAATATCCTGTTCCATCCTTTATTCTATCCTATATTCTACTATAATATATATATATTTATTTATTTAATATTTAATAAATTTTTTAAATAATACGTAGATTGTCATTTGATTAAAATGAAACAGAAGATTAAGTAAAAGATGAAACAGAAGCCCTTAATTCATAATATTCATGTTTGATCCTTTTCCCAGGGAATCCCAGATGAGTAACTTGGGTGCAATGACCTTAAACACCTTTTCTAGTGTGACTAGTAACTTGAGGGCAGTGGTAAAATGGTCCATTGTTATGTATTTCTCACATCCATTCTGTAAAAGTAGACTCATTTTTTATTTTTAAAGTCAATTAATAAATTCTAAAATAACAAAAAATAATTTTAGCCATCACAATTACGAATATTGTAAATTATATAAACAATGGCACTCCGTCAGTAGTATTTGACAATTAATGAGAAAATGTTGGTGTTGGAGAAGTTGGGTAGCAAAAAGGATCACTGGGTTTTGCTCTGCCTCGCTATTCTGATTCTGCCAAGGTGGCTTAAGTTCTTCCAGGTACATATATATCTACCCATTACTTTTCCATTTATGTGCATATGTATTTTTATACGTTACAAAAATTGATTCAGAGCAGTTGCTTGATTTTGGATGTCTCTTAAAGATTGTGACATTTTTATTTTGAAAAAGTTTTAACTAAATATGTTATTTAACTTATTTGTGTTTTATTAAATATGATTTATTATTTCGATCACTACTCTAATAATACGGTCAATTACTCTATTCGCAACTCCAATGTCTACTACTACAACAACAACTGCAATTTAAATAATTTTTTTTATAATCAAACACATTTATAAAATTATGTGAAAAGTTTAACATTACAATATTTATGGGACGGGAGAGAGTAATACTTTTGTCAAATAGTGAGTGCACTATTCCTTGTAACGTCAAGAGGAGATCGAAACAATAGATCATCTGTTTATTAACTTTAATACTATATATCAAGATCGATTTGGCTGACAGTGGGTTTCAACTTTTCGCGGTAATTCTGGTGGTATCCATAAAGAGCAGAAATGTGGTAGCAGAAACAAATCAAAATAAATGCAAGAGAGTGGTTAAAAAGCAAATAGTTCAAGGATAAAGGTGATGCAGCCTTGCTATAGAACTAGAACTAATTCTCATTCTCATGGTACAGGTCCAAGGGTGGTTTTAAGAAGTCTAGGCCAGCAACCACACTCTTTTTGTATCTCATAATATTTCATCTGTCTCATAAAAAAATTATAATATTTATTTTTTTTTGAACGTTTCATAAAAATTGCAAATTCCATTTTTGAAAAGTTTAATATTATAAATTGTCTAAATTACTATTACTTTATCAAATATGGCTCATCACTTCAATCATTATTTTTTTTTATTTAAAACTATAATATCAATACTATATCCCACAACTCCAATCACTGTTTCTCTTTTTAAAATTATAATATTACTACTTCAATCACTATTTCCCTTATAAAATTATAATATCAAATAAATTTCTTGAATTTCACAAAAAATCAAAGTGTTACGATATAAATGGGACGGATGAAGTATTATACACTGTGATGGTAACTGGGTTAACAATTCAGAAAGTGCAGCAGTATCATCGTGCCTCACGCAGGGAGGGCACGCAGTTCCTGGCAAAGGTTTCAAGGTAATACAACCTCAAAGTAATTATAAAATTAATTAAATACTCCCTCCGTCCACAAAAGGATGACTAAAATGGATAAAGTACGCAAATTAAGGAAACTGACTTTTTAAGAGAGAG
>JAUMHB010074047.1:0-12845 GCA_032359685.1 Pittosporum tobira | reverse complement strand
AATATAATTCGACTAGAGAAATAACAAAGGAAGATTTTTATTTATTAAATCATTCTCAAATATTTGGGTTCTCACAAAACTGTATTGTACGATCGCCCGAATTTCATCATAACAAAGATGCTTTTAAAGACAAACAAGGTGATGACTTTACAACTTGAACCTTGCGAAACATATAGTCAGCCGATCACCGAGTCGATAGACGATACGGAAGAAGTTGAGCTCATTTCTGGACGGCCTTACCGAAAGGGCACTATCGGTTCGGGGCTGTCCACTATGCTCCACCTCGCCCTCGTCCAACTCTTAGAAGAATACGCAAATGTTTTTGCTTACACTCCTTATGAAATGCCTGGAATTGACAAAAATATTGTAGTCCATAAACTCAACGTCAACCTCAGTCATAAACCAGTGAGGCAGAAGAGAAGAAATATGGCTCCCGATCGACAGAAAATCATAGATGAAAATGTGGATAAATTACTCAAGGCCAGATTTATCTACAAGATAGAGTATGCCGATTGGGTAGCCAACATTGTCTTAGTCAAAAAATATAGCGAAAAATGGAGGATGTGCATCAGTTACACAAACCTGAACAAGGTGATATTTTATAATAATAGAGAGAGAAACAGAGAGTTTTGATGTGAAATAAAGTGAGGATAAGAAAGTAATTACAAATTGAAAGTAATAAATTAAGTTATTATTTTTAAGACAATAAAAATGAAACATAAACTCATTTTTTAAAAAACGGATGAAGTATATGTGTGCGCGTTTGCTCGCCTAAGCGCGCATTCTTCCCAAAAGTTTTAGACAATTGGTGGACATTGTCGGACTACAATTAAAGCATGACTTTCTAGAATTATTTTTTTCCAAAATAGGATATTGTACTAATATTTTAAAACTTCTAAATGATTCCAAAATAGTCTCAATAACTTCAGAATCTTTGTAATACTCTAATATTACATTGAAATATTAAGATGAAATAAAATTTTATATTGAAATTAAGTGATGGTGTGAATAAAATGTGTTGTTAGTTCTAAAATTTTTGTTAAAAATGAAGAAGATGAGGGATTTGAAGTAAATGTTTATTCATCTTGGAAAAAGTGATTTTCATCTATTCTATTCATACATTCATTTTCATCTTAAATTATAATGTTAATTAACTATTTCATTTCAACCACCACTCAATTTTAATGTAAAATTTTATTTTATTTTTCTCTGCAAAGAATGAGAACCAAATGCAATATTAAAAATTTTTAAATGCTAGAAATCTAGCGTGCATCAGTCTCCCCCGATTGCGAAGAACTCATACTGGAGTGAAATGTTTTTACATATGTTTTTCTTGAATTTAGGAAGCCGGACACACCACCATTCATTTTGCAACAGCTTGAATCCTCTTTTCTGATAACATTGCATACGTTTAGGTAAATTAAGAATTGAATTTGTATTTGATTTGATAATCCTGCTTCACAGTATGAACCTATAAGTACAACCATCTTCTTCTTAAAGAGCGTATTTTAAATCTGAAAACTCCAACCAGGTCGGCCAAAATTGAAATTGAACTCGTCGGAAAGTTTAATTTCAAAAAATGTATGAACATTGAGGTTCGATCTGAAAATTTTTTTTTTTTAGGGTTCAATGTCTAAAAGTGATAACAACACATGGTCAAAAATATCTTTAAGCCAACCAGGTTCAATCATCAAAGCTATGTGCAAAAAAATTCTCAAACTTGAATGTATGTTTTTTCACTTGGAATCTGCATGCCATTGAGTTGTAAAATGTCAAATGCAATTTCTTGTGATCCTTCACTCTTAAAATAAAGGCCTTCCATCACCAACAAACTTGTTATGTACTTCGAAGTGTTCTTTGAAATGATGTATCCTTTCTCTGCTTATCATGAATCGGTGTTGATTCCAATCTATATGACATTCAAAAGAAAATGACTTTGTGACAAATAATACTACTAATTCTTCATGGAAATCGAGAGTTGCATTCATAGATTGTTAGGCAATCATTGAACTAGCGTCACCATTGTCGCTTTGATATCTCCTTTCAATTCCATTTAAGTGAAGCATCTAGATTGTTATAACACTAATGTTACGTTTAATTATCCATTACACAAGTCATATGACTTAAATAAAATTTATATTAAAAAAAATAAATGTTAAAATAAAACATATTGTTAACAACAAAATTTTAGCTAATAATGAATAGAATGTACGAATAAAAAGTAAATTTTTATTTTTCTTAGAAAATATAAGTTTCTTCTATTTCATCTCCAACCTCAATTTCCACTTAAAATTTTAGTGCTAATTAAATATTTCATTCCTACACCACTCTTTTTTAATGTAAATTTCATTTGATTCACATTATCTACACAAATACATAATGTTAAACCAAACGCAACATAAAAATAACTCAGGAAGACCAATTGAGCTCTGATACCAATTAATCAAACTAGAATTCTCTAATGTATGAATATACTACAAAGAAAACTAAAACTAAAAAATTTTAACATAAAAAAAATAAAAATAAAATATTTTAATATATTTTCTAACATCTTAAAATTCTTGTTGAACAAGCATCAAAGCATGTTTTCAAAAATTGTGAGACAAAAAGAATATAACGACAGTATTAAAGAAAGGGGTCGCAAGGCGCACACCCACACGTTGAATCACACGTGTCCCTTGAAATTGCCGTCTATGTGACGTTTTGTCCTCTCCACAACACTCTTACCTCCTCTCCTCTGCGGTTCATCTCGTCTCCACCTTCACCTTCCATTTTACTGGTAGATGTCATCACCACCACCACCCATGAAACTTGAGTAAAATGAGGTTTCAAAAATTAACAAAGGAAAAGTGTAACCCTGAGAAAAAAATGACGGTAAAACCTACTTCGAGAATAATGGTTCTAGAGGATAGAAGCTCAATCAGATATGAAACAGAAATGATGGTCAATGAATTAGCAGCAACCTGGATATTAGGCCATCAAGGTCATAAAATGGTAACATATGGAAAAGATAGTATATGGAAGTATATAAGGTTGAGTACAACCCGACCATCGTTTCTTCAAGGGACGTGTGCACCACCCCTGGATGGGTACTTACATTCTCTAGAGACCATGTCCTGAAAAGAATGACTCCAAAATCAGCTTTTGCTTTCTGCTCCTTTCGTGAACATTGAAAATGTTTTCTTCTATCAAAACCATGATTCTAACTTGGTCTGAAGGAAGTGCTGAAGCCCGGAATAAAAGTGCAAGCAGGTGCAAAATATTAGTGTCTGGGTGTAGATGCAACAAATCATCAGGACAATTGGGTCGATTCTGAAAGAAAGTCTACAAACTAGAATTTGGCTTCACAACGCCCAGGAGCTTCCACCCGCCAAGTCCTGCTAAAGAAAATGCCTGCAATTTAAAGACATTATTTAGACCGAGAATTAGGAAACAAGAGAATTGTGCTGATAATATTAAGAAAGCAACTTTAAGGCATGATTACAAATACTGCTGTTAGGTACAAACTCTAAAAACTTTCTCAAATTATTTCACTAGTTCAAAGACTTGACCTCCTAATTCAGAAACTTGGTTCCCCCAATATGTACACTAGTTTTGAACGACCTTGATTCAAAGGGGTGTTAGACAAGACTAGCCTTAACAATTCGAGCTCAAGATCGGCTTGTGAGCTAAATAAAAGGCTCATTTAGCTTAACGAGCAGAGCTCGAGCTCAGTTCATCAAGGTAAATGTACTTTTTTTTAGCTCAAGTAGGCTCAGATTGACTCTTTTATGGCTCGTTTCATTAAAGGGTGAAAATGAACCACATTTTCACTAACAAGCTTGGCTTGTTTGGAGCTTGAGTACAAGTTCAATAAAAACTCCTTTAACTGAACGAGCCCAATTTGAGCTCCAAAAAAAAAGCTCGTTTGGCTCAACGAGCTAACACCCCTAACCTTGAATAAATAAAGTTGATGTTCTACTGCAGTTGAAAAGGAACTGTATAGCTAAATGACACATTGAGAGAATCTATTTGGTATTATATAATTTTAATTCTCAAGTTATAGGTGCCGAGACCTTATACACGTGTAGTAAGGAAAACCAGGTTACTGATGGAACGTGTTTCTTGCTTTGAACATGTATTCGACTTCTAATACGTACTCCCCCTATTTCAAAATATATTACTGACTTCCAAAAGTTGATTTTTAAAATTTTTAATTTAAAATTAAATGATTAATTTGATTATAGTCAATATAGTTGTGAAAATCTTGAACTATTAGAAAAATACTATTAGTAACAAAAAAAATACTTTTTTTAAAACTCAAATGGATTCATGCTAATTTGTGTTTGAAAATGTCAAAATCAACATTCAAAAGTCAATAATGCTCTTATATTTTGGAACAGAGTTATTATTTGGAAAGTGACGATGTAGGTGCGAGTTTATAAGATGGACATGAATGAGAAGACAGAAGAAATGCATATGCATTAGATCAAGTTCAATAAGCAGAAAAAGTCAGACAAGCCTAAAAGGCCTTCAAAAGTTTGAACTTCCTAGTCCCTACTTCAGTATTTTAGTTCTACTTACGGTCAAAATTATGCCAAATCAACCACCTTAAAAGTTATGCTAAATCAACAACCTCTATTTCATTCTCATGATTGGGCCGTAAGTAAAACTCCACATGCACTAGGCAAGGATGATGTCTGAAACAGAGATTTTTTTTCGTCCATGCATTTGCCAGAAACAACCAAAAAAGAAATAAACAATGCTTTTCACCTCAAAACATAATTCGCACATGATTATATATGCAATACCTCTTCCCATGATTTTCCAATAGATTCAAGCAAAGCAGCATTGCAAGTCTTCAATTCTACAGAGGCGCCTGAGAGCATCGAGGCTGCCTCCTCCCATCCCCTGTTATGTCCCATACACCTGTACAATACTCCACTTATCAATTAACTTCTCAATCTATTGCACAATAATGTCTATATCTTGCATTGTCCCAGAAAAAATGAACAAGCATTCATATCTCTTGATTAGTAAGTAAAGAAGCTGTGTGTGTGTGCAAGAGAGAGATGAGGCTGTGGTTGTCAAAGATAAAGCTTGTATGGCAACAACCCAAAATGATGTAGCTTTAATTTATAAATTTGTGATGTAACAAAACTGCCAGTACTGAAATATCCAGAATTGAGTTGTTTTAGGCCGTTGACAGCAACATGGTGCATAACCACGTTGTGTGTGTGTGTGTGTGTGTGTGTGTACATCATTAATCACATGTGGTGAAACCAACTAAAACATTTGCAAGACAGTGAACTGACAAAAAGGAACCACCAACAGAAATTTCAAAATGGAAGTAAGCGAAAGATTTATAGAAAGGCCTCCACTGCTCAAGAAGATTCTCATACTGACTAAAGGGTGGACAGGTCTTCATCCAGTAGAGCTATTAATCTACAAGAAATAATTCTAAGAGGCAATAGATCAATCCACATAAGTGGCATCTTAACCTAGGCAGGGGCAGAACAAAATATTTTGTCAAGGAGTTCACAATTTAGTGTTGTATTTTTCAAAATTAAGAGGATCAACTTAAATGCATTTTTTTTCCTAATCTCTTCAGAGAACTCTATTTAACCCATTGGAGGTTTTTCTTTCTCATTAGGTCGAAAAGTGGATTCGCACATGCTCCTTAGTTAGATTATACTGAAAATAACAAAAAAGAATTGTCTCATTTTTTTATTTTTTATTTTTGATAACGGTGGACTTGCAACCACTACCCTTAGGATGCGCACAGGGTAAACCACAGGGTCCACGCAATACCTACCGAATAATTCCATAGTAAACTATGTGCAAGTACCCACAAGAAATTCATTGCCGTCGCGTGGTTTCGGACCCAAGACCTACGGTAGCGTGATATACTAAATTGTTTATAAAGTCTCTTAACTATACTAACAAGAGTGCAATAATTTGTCTTGACTAGGGTTACCGGATTCTCTAGGTCATCAAGTGAACCGTGAATCAGTTCTCACGAAACGATTCGGGGTTGATTCGTGTACCAGTTCTCAATATTGAGCGATCTCATTTACATACTATAAATAAGTGTGATTTAGAGGTAATTAAAGCACTATTAGTTGCATTATTAGAGCTACTAAATTGTCAATCAAAGTATATATACATGTTTATTGACAAATACTATGGTTTTACATAAATATAAAATACTGTGGGTATATAATATGGGCATGGTAAAAAACACTAGAATGTAGATAATCTAAATAGTATAGCTACTAAGTCCACCTCTGACGAATCGCATACCGATACTTTAGCATATCGCGTACCCGTATCTGTACTGCGTACTGCGTACCAAAGCATACCGCGAATCAAGTAACACTGGTCTTGACTCATGAGTGGGCCTGTGGTTAGGCAAGATGACTCAGTCCCTCTTGCGAGTTGCAACAATGGATTGAGATTTGATCCGGAGTCAAATCTTAAATAATGGTATTAGAATAAGTCATGGCCTGGTGTTGGAAGTGATATGCGGAACTATGTGATCCATATCGACAGTGGGGACTCAACCCTATAATCCTTCAAAGCCCGGAGTTTATCCTAAGGAATGGCTAGATGATAACATCCATGTCATGAATTTATGTGGGCAGAATGCATTTTGATAGGATTTCTTGTTCAGATCTTCACAAGGATTGGAGGGCTACACCTTTGTTAGTAGTTTTGATTTTTCTTCTATAATATGATGATGAGGATTTCTCATCCTCCCTTCATTTTATAGTTCTTCACTATTCTAATAAAATTTTCTTTTCTATCACAGCCCAAAAAAAAAAAAAAAGTGGGCACAATGCTGATAGTAATAAGCCACTAGCAGATCAAACATATCAGATAAGTCTAAAACCAAGAGTATCAATAGTCTGTCATGATTTCTGGATGGGCCTTTAATAGGCCAAGATGAGCTAGGTGCTACTGGGACAATACACTAAGCTTTGCTCTGGGCTCTGTGGGGTCTTCGGTCATTACAGTGCTTGGTTTAGTTTTAGAAACTAAATAAAGTCACTAGAAGCTTTATTTTCATGGCTTGTCATGATGAACTAACCTCAAGTACACGCAAACACCTCACCTATAAAAAGGAATCGCAAAGAAGCTGTTACAGTCAGCAGAACTCACATAACTGTATGTATCTCATCTCGTGAATATTTACAGATAGCCTGTTGAATGTGCTCAGCGGTCTGTCCATCCATTGCTGCAACAGAATAAAAGCTTGGGATAAAATGTACCTCAGCCTCCAAAAACTCACGCACTTGCTCCTGCATAAATTTAAGTGTTTCCCTTGTTCGGACTGCATCACTATACACAAATAGTAAATGGTTAAATATTCATTGACCCAGTATGAGCAATTTGTTCATGGTTGCAACTAGGACTATCTCTATGAACTCGTCATTTATGCTGAAGTGTCAAGCAAGGAGTTCAGCAAAACACTAACCTAGATAAAATGAGTTGAGGAATATATCCCAACTGACGGAGCCTGTGAGAGACTTTGATAGCATCAGCTTCTCCAGATTTACTCAAGGGCCGATCATGATCTATGAAAGACAAAGAAAGGAACCTTTTTAACTAAGGAAGCATAGACTTATTTTACTGATATATTGGTGGTCTTGCTCAAAGAATTTTTGAAGGGATTCCTTTAACAATCAATTATGTAGCCCACAATCAAATTTCATAATTTACTAAACAAATTGATCCCAGACATAACATTGGACAGATCTCCTTTAAATTTTTTGTATAGGTCGTGCTTTATGTGAACGATGATGTGTTCACTTGTTGAATGTTAGGACAATGGTCACAGGTTCAAGTCACTAAAATAATTCCTTTATTATAAAAAATAGAGGTAAGGTTGCGCCCTTCCTGGACTCTGCGAGAGTCTTGTGCACGGGTACGGCTTTTGCTCATCAAGTGCAACAAACATGTATGTTTTCATTTCTACAAGCTTTTGATGTACTAATTATAAATAAAATTTGTTATTTTCAAAACTTACATATCAATTTTTAATTCGTGAATTGATTCTAAAAAGTCAAAATACGTATTGAGTGTGTATACCTCGGAGAGAAGGATGAGGCCATGAACTGTGAGCATGACGAAGCAAGATGAGTCGGCGACAAGGAGGATAAACGGATTCGGGATTAGGAGGAGACTGAGCTGCTGCTGCTGCTGCTTCTTCTTCTTCTTCTTCTAGGTCTAGGGTGTTGTCGATTAGGAGAGAGAAAGAAGAAATACTACTAGTACTGGTAATAGAAGAAGAAGAGGAAGAATATCTTCTTCTTCGTCTTCCAATTGGATGATAATGATGGGCGGGGAACTGGAACACCATCGGATTACTAGTAATACTACTACTCATGCCTGCTGCTGCTGCAATTGAAGCATGATTCATAATCATGGTGGGCATTTTGGTTAGGTTTGTTCCTTGAACAATTGCGAGTAGGAGTATCGTTCCTTTCAATTCCACGCCATTCTTTCGTTCTTCGTTTTTCTGATCTTTTTGACTGTCCCCACTTCCCAAGGTGAACTCAAATTTAGGAAACACTATTTCCACTTTTTTTTTTTAAAATTAATTTTAATTTTATATTTTATTTTTCAATTAATTGTAAAAAATAATATTATATAAAATATAAATTAACTATGTAAAAATAAAAAATAAACGTGTAAAAATAATAATTCATTTAATATAAGACTAAAGTCAAGTTGCACCCTAGGCTTAAGGGTGAATAAAGTTTGCACTTAAAAATGTTTCAAAATTTTTAAACTATTTTAAATTTCACAATTAAATGTATTCCATATCTTTTTACCAATTGAAGTATTCCATATTCGCTCTATTCCAAAATAATTATCTTTTTAAAAAATAAAATTTATTTAAAAATAATTATTATTTGTAATTTTTAAAAAAATATAATATATATTTTTCTATATTATTCCTAATATCTCTCATCTTTCCAAAGAATTTTAATTCCTTAATTTCTTTTTCTATCTTACTCATAATTTTTAATAAAAAAATAAAATTAAAATTAAAAATTAATATTTATTATTGATCTTAATACGTATGTATTAAGTTAAAACGACTATTAATATGCAACGAGAAAATATCTTTTTACAGATTTCAATCGGAATCTGGACAACATTAGTAAAGCTAAGGGTATAAGCGGAAATTACAAAAATAATAACTACAGGTTCTTCATCAATAATAAAAAAAAACTAAATTAAAAAATTCAAAGTATATCTCCAATTTCTTCACCCTCGTTCAAAATCTTATCCTCAGCAAGTCATCATCAAACAGTGGTGTTGGTGGTCACACCATTAGACTCGCCTGGGGCAAGTTAGTATATTTCTTCTTTGTAAGTTAATTCGTCCTCTTTAAAATTTGTAGTTTTTTTATTTGCAAAAATAGTAATAATTTTTATGACCAGAAAATTCAGATTGAACGTGCATGAGTTGAGTCCCCAACAAATTCAGAACAACAAATTGAAATAATAGAACCATAAACAATAGCAAAGGCACTTCTAATTTCATATCTGGATGGCGGTGATGGTGGATGTAGGGAGCTGGAGAGTTCCTTTTTCTCTTCGATCTAAGCAGCGGCGCTGTAGATAAAAATATTTATTTCTAGTAGAAGAATATAATATATTATATTATTAAAATATTAAAATAACGATTATATGAGACACCTTATATAAGTTATGTTATTTGTGGGACAAGTAACCTACATCTAATTCAACTTGAAATCTAAGAAATTTATTACCATAATAATATAAATATTATAAATATAATATTAATTATATTAATATAACTAATATAATATTCTCTAATATCGTCTCAAGTTAAAAGTCTTATAGAACGAGTTTTAGCTTGTTACATAAGCAGAAAAAGAAAACAAAAATTAACAACTATCAACGGTAGACAACAGTAGATAGTAGTAGTCAACGGTAGTTAACGGTATTCGAGCATAATTGATTGATAGACAACGGTATTCAACCCTTAATTAATCGATAAACACTGATATTTGATCCTTAACTTATCGATAGACAACAATATTCGACTCTTAACTGATCGATAGACAACGGTATTCGTGGCCTATCCCATGAACCAACTTCCTCAATAGGTCCTGGAAGCGTAGCAATAGTAGTAGCAGCAACATTAGTAGCAAGTCATTAGCCCATAACAGATTGAAGGGAACGTAGAGCTTAGAGAAATTGATTTCTTTCATCCAATAAGGCCCCAACAGATGATTCTAAAAGGTGTAAGCTTTAAAACTTGATGTTGGCAAAGTTGTTGCCTTAGTTGGCCGAAATGAATCTGGATGGACTTTGCATCAAGTCGTGTGAATGAATCCGGACGAGCACAATATTTTCACCAGACTCATTGGGACAGTAGCTACTCTCTGGCGACGGCTATGCATGTGCTAAATAAGGGTTTGAGGCAAAAAAGGGGGAAACATCATGCCTAAGAATAAATTTGGCGGCGACTTTGTAAAATTTAGTAGAAAAACAAACTCTACTGGAAGAAGTAAACGACTAGGATTTAATGAAATTAGGATTTCCACAGACGATTATGACAGCCGCAGCCGGTAACGAAAGAAAAATAATTTTAGAATCAAAAACCTAAAGCTCTGATATCATGTAGAAGAATATAATATATTATATTATTGAGATATTAAAATAACGATCGCATGAGAGACCTTATATAGACTATGTTACTTATGGGTTAAGTAACTTATATTTAATCAAACTTGAAATTTAAAAAATCTATTACCATAATAATATAAATACTATAAATATAATATTAATTATATTAATATAATTAATATTATATTCTTTAATACGAGCTATGGTTTTAAAAACAAACATCGACGGTGAAGTTGAGCAACCAATCGATGCGCTTGTGAGCTTTTCGTCCATCATCCATACAACAGTGATGCGCCCCCGTTTTCCTTTTCTGTTCTTGTTACCCCAGGCTAGTTATGATTGTATTTAAGATGATGAATGAGGAAGAGAAATGACACCCGAAAAAAAAAAATGAAAATTATATTTTTACCCTTTAAGTTTAGTCACGTATTACACACGACTTATTCCAGCACAGGATAAAAAGTGACTAGAAAGTTGGTGTGAAGTGCATTTGATCGTGAAAATAAAAACTTAGAATAACTTTTTGAATTTAATGAGTTTTAGGTGAAACTTTATTCTCACTTATACTTTAGGGTGCAATATGGCCTTCAATTTTTATGTAGTTTTATTAAGAAAATGATAGTGGAGTGTTCCATAAGATTATAAGTTAAAGAAATTATGTTGTTTCATTTAATTTATTATTTTCTTTGTCCAAAAAATAATGAGTTTGGATAGTATTTTCATCGTCCAAAAAAGAATAATTTAATTTATCAGTTTTAGTTTGTAATTACTTTCTTATTTTCACTTTATGTCATATCAAAATTCTTTTTTTTTTCTCTCTATTATTATAAAATACATTTGCAAATATAATTTTGTCAAAAAAATATATTCTCTCATAAAAAGTTAATTTTCTTAATTTGCATACTTTTTATATTCTACTCATCATTTTTTGGACGAATGGAGTATTGAATTATATTATTGCATCATTTCTCTTTAGAGTTTATGTGACGTCCCCAAATTTGGACATGTACAACCTGACTTGAGTTGTTAATTTATTGATAACAAAATAATTTACTTCATACACACATGACTTTATTATTACATACGATTATTATACGGTACGTAATACCACAATTGAATTATTATATGACACACTTTTCATAAATTTATTATTTCTCTAGAAAGTAGTACGCTGCGAAACATTTATACGACTTTACTAATTAGACCTCTAGTTCATTTCTCTCGGTATCTCTGCTAATATTATATTCACCTGAAAAGAATATGAGATAAATGAGTGAGTTCGGATCACCCAATAAGAAATAAAGATAACTGAAACAAATAAAATTATTTTTAACCTTAAGAGTCAATAAATTGAGTAATACTGAGAAATATTAGACATACGAGGGACATTCATTTTGGTTCAGTTGAACTGAATAACCAGAAGGTAGGAGACGCTTTCAATGCCATAATGGAGAAGCTAGATACATTGACCTCTAGGATGGACGATATAGACCTAACAAGTAAGACAATGGGAGATTGCGTACAATAGAGTAATGACCCCTAGTGACTGAAACTAGTAGTTAATAACGTGGAACATTTAGAGCCCCAACGAGCTCCCGAAGTCAATCTTAGGAACCAAGGGTATCGTGAGCCTAGGAATGTTGACTATCACGAGGAAGACATTAGAAATCTCACTAAGCCTAGCAGCTTTCTTAACTACTTGTCGCGTATGAACCTCTTATTACGCACCCAATGGAGATGAAAGCTTGTTTAAGGCAATATTATCTCCTCATTGGTCATAAGCAATTAACTGATTTGAGGCAAGACATTATATCTGTTTCTGATGATCACAATCGCTACCCAGAGTTGATGGAGTGGTGTGAGCTTGTTGAAGATATGAAGATGACCTTGTAAAGAGGATTTAAGGGACGAGATTTGTTGAGATTGTATGTATGTTTATGCAATTATCTAATTCCGTAGGGGTCTCTATGCAAATTTAGGCTTAAAGGTAATTTTGACCCTGTGTTATTATGATTTTTAGACATTGAATCTTGAAAAAAAAAACTTTTTGAAATCGAACCTTAATGTTCATATATTTTTTGAAATTAAACCTTCCGGCCAGTTTAATTCTAATTTTGGCCGGAATATTTACATTTTTCCAGCCATGCAAATATTTTGAGGGGCATTTTTGTCTTTTAGGGACAGAAAGGTAATTTGCAC
>JAUMHB010074046.1:0-32573 GCA_032359685.1 Pittosporum tobira | reverse complement strand
TATATGTCTTTTGTTTTTTCGTGTGTGTGTGTCTGTCTGTGTGTGTGTGTCTATATATATATATATATATATATATATATATATATATATATATATATGGCCTCCCCCACGACCCTCACCTCAGTTGCCTCCAGCTTCAGGGAGAACATCTTCTCCCCCCTGGCAGCCTCCGCAGCGGCCTTGGCAGCATTCTCTCCGACCACCTTCAGATGCTGCTTCAAGGCCACGACCTCCCGGGCAGCCCGGCCCTTGGCCTCCACTTCGGTTTGGGCCCCCTCACGGCTCCCATCATCCAGCTCATCGCCTGCAAAAACAAGCCGGACGGAGTCAGGAAAAAGTATAAAAAAAAATGTGTTGAAAACATAGGAAAAAAACAAAGGCATACCTGGAACATCCGAAAGGCGGCGTTTAGGGCGCACTCGAGGTAAATGGTCGACCTGATCTCCTTCTGGTCCCCATCCAAAGGAAGATTCTTTAGCAGGACTCTCATTGCCGCCTTCCCCTGGTTACTGTCCAACACCGAGCTCCCAGCATGAACCAACCAGACATTCACCAGGTCTGCCCCGTCAGTAGACTTCTGCTTTTTCTGGGAGTCGGCCCGGCCCTCATCGTTTGCGGGCCTCTTCTCGGTGGGCCCACTTTCCGCTAAAGTCGTTGCAAGCTTCCCTCTACTAGTTACCTCCCTCTAGTCGACGCCATTGACTTCTCTTTGTCAGCCGGCCCCTCCACTAGAACAGGACCACCGGCAGGAGCCTTGGGGGCCGGTCGTGGCCCAATCACCACCCCAGCAAAGCTCAGCTTTTTCGGGACAGCCTGAATGGCCTGCCCCAAGGCCGCAGCCTTGGACTTCTCCTGGGTCATCTGTCTGGGTCGAGCAAACATCTCGTTGACACCTGCAAAGTACCAAGATAAGATCAGACAACTAAGACCGGGCGGCAAAACAAAATACTAAAACAAAAAACAAAAGGGTTACTAAACCTACATCCGTGCTCTCGCAGCCAAGTGTTGTCCCTGGTTATGGTGTACGACTAGGGGCCCTCTGCCTTGTCCGTGCTGGCGAACCAGTTGTACTCCTTTAATGCCCTTCCGGCCAACAGCACTAACGAGCGGTACACTGCCTTGCATGGCTTTCCCCACTCGGGCAGACCCATCAGATCAGCCCCCGCGACGAAAAACCACTCCGACTTTCATTTTTTGTGCTTTGACGCCGGGGCGATCCACTTTGGCCTCCTTGGTTTCTTGTTAATAGACCAGAAGGAGGCCTATGACCAGGTTACCGAAAAGGTGTGCTAGAAGTAATCCGCTCGGGCTTCCATACCCATGCGGTGATACTAAGCTAAGAAACCCATGATCTAAACATACAAATTAGGGGTCAGCTGGCCGACACCAACCTCCAATAAGGTGAGGAGATCATGGATAAAGGGGTGGACTAGGAACCTAAGTCCCCCTCTCAAATGGTGTTCGCTAACCCCCACCCATATTCCCTCCGGCCTACTGTGAATGTGCTTCCCCCTATTCGAGAGTCTAACTCCATAATCCTCCGGGATCTGGTACTACTCAATAATCGCCTCCAATCGGTGACGGGTCAACGAACTATGTATATTACAGTCCGGACGGCGTACCCGGTCTCCGTACTCCGCTTCCCCTCCGAGATCTTCAACTTCATCTTCGGAGTTACTCTCCGACTCGGCCTCCCCACTGTCCACCTCACTAGGATTCGCCTCGTCTCAGAGCAAGTCCCTCAGCGGAATTACCACCCGGTCACTGGTTCCCGCCGCCTTCTCCTCAACTACATTCACTACCTCAAAGCTCTTATCTTGGGCCATCTAATTATATCTAAAGGTAACGAAACTAAAGGAAACGAGATTTGGAAGACGGCTTACTAGGTAAAAACTTGAAGAAGTTTCAAGGCTTTCCAACGACACAAGTTCTCCAGCAAAAAGCAATGCAAAATTCGGTGAAGGCAAAGTGACAGTGGGGGGCAATTAACCCCTTTTATAAACGCCCCAACCCGATGGTTGGGGTTCCCCATCGATAATCGAACGACCATTAAATGACAGTCGTATTCCCACGCCTTCCAAAAGAACAATTATCACGCAAAAATTAATGGCATCAGAAGACGTGTGAAGCGATGTCTCATTAAATGCTCTGAAAAGACATGCGCACACGAGCAGAAATCCAAACAACATACGATCAACAAGGCTCATCCGAGCGGCCTTGGACCTGGCCCTGTGCAAACTTAGTGAAATCTCCACCCCAGATACTCGAGGGATGATCGGACTCAGAGCCCACCAGCACACTAAAGTGCCCTACCAGGCTGGGGGGCATTGATGGAGATCATCTTAGGGTTGGGGTTTTCATCTTAGCCTAATTAGGGCAACGTGGTATCTCACGTGGCAGCTCATCTGATCGGCCACCCCCAAAGCTCATTCTCCCGAAGGATCGAGTCTGGCTCTCGACATCCAAAAGGATCAAATCCGGCTATCGACACCCAGAAGGATTAATCCCGGTCATTGACCCCCAAATGGTCTTGCCCCTGCCCAGTCCGGATGAACCCTCATCGTCAAGGACTTTCAAACTATAAGCCTTGGGCCCAGACCTTCCCAGATAGTGAGCCCAATTTATCCCATCGATTGGGCCCGATTCTGTCTGGTCTGGGTCCATCGGCCCAAAGGCCATAAAACAAGCTCGCAGGTGGTGTCCAATCAGCCGCCTAACCCTGCAGCCCTATCAACTCAAAGGAAGCGCGCCATACCTGCTGTCAACTCATAGCAGGCGCACCATGTCTACTTCATCAGGTTGCGGGTCAAGGCAAAGTCTACATATACAGTCTCATTTGCACAAATGGGGAGGCCGAAAATTGAACAAAGAGTAAAAAACTCTGCAAAAATACAAACTTACCGAAGCAAAACCTCTCTCAAAATACACCGGTAAAATCCACAATCTCCTACTTAATATTCCGATTACTACCTTAATCTTAACTAATTTAAGTATCGGAGAGAGGAACGAGGGAACAAACCCCTCGTGTTCCCTGTGTTTTAGGTAAAGTTGCTCCCGCCGACGTGTGTCCAGCTGAAAATAAGGTTTGGACTTGGTCAAATGTCAGAGTGGTCATAACATAGTCTAAATAGCGTATAATCAAAGATGAACATCTAAGGGGGAGTGTTATAAAATACAATGAATAAAATGGATGTATCACCTTCATATATGTATTGTTCCATACATCCACTATTACAATGTATAGATTCACCTCCTCCCATTTAATGACATACATTCATGTATTTATATTGTACATTGTAATTACATTATACACGTATAATCTAACTTATAAATAGAGACTATTATAAACATGTTGAGATAATAAAAAGAGAATTTACAATTGCTTTACATTTTTCTAGACTTCTTTCTTTCTTCCTCTTTCTCATATATTATATTTATATATTAATGTTATACTGTTGAGTTAAATCCAACTATCACCGTCTACAATTACAACAAAAATATATTCACACATGTTATTTTTATTTTTAAATGAAATTATCAGTATTTTAGGAGAATTATCTAATACACTGATTTTATGTTGACATTGACTAATTAGTTTGACGATTACATTTGGTATGAGGTTAGTATTTAAGTTATTTACTGTAAGATTCTATTTTCTCTCTCTCTCTCTCTCTTCTCTCTCTCTCTCTCTCTCGCACACGCATAGATAGACATTTAATATATATATATATATATATATATATATATATATATATGAACTGTTAAAAAAATAAATTGTTATGTATGCGCACACGCACGCATATATATCAATTGCACGCGCACGCTTATATATCAATTGTTGAAAAACATAAATACGTAGATAGATGAGTTGACCAAGTGACTACATTAGATGATTCAAATAAATTATCTAAATGCGTTGATTGAAACTGGTTATAATCCAAACTGAATATAAACAGAATAACAAAAACATCCCTATTAAAATATGTCCACGATGCAAAAGAATGCATGTAACACGACGTAGTTTTGGGCTGGCCAACCATAAGTTGATTTCAATATAATAAGAGAAATCAAAAATTTAAAAAAAAAAAAAAAAAAAAAAAAAAAAACGTATTTAATTTGCTGAAACTTTTTGGTGCTTTACAATAAAGATAAATCTCAAGGGGAAAATCACAGCTTAAAATGTAGTTAAAGTGTAATATGGTAAACTATTTCAAAGTTAAAATGGTTTTAGGTTATCAATTTCAAAGCATTACATCAACTGATTACCAAGTGATTAAACATAGTTTTTAGAGGGCAAATTTCAGCTGCAACTTAATTGATGTAATTTTAATTACTTAATTAATTATTTGCGATTAATCAATATTCCAAATCTGCTCTGGCCGTCTGATTATTATATCAAGTAATTATAGATGGAACCTTAACAAGTCAACAAATTACTGAAAACGTCAAATACTTTAATGATTATTTCTTTTGTCTTAGACGCTAGCCTTTCTCCCCCCAAGTTTTAAAACACTGGGGTACGTAATATCTGATTATCATCACTATATTGTAGCAGCTAGTATATAAAACTAAACTGTCACACGGGTGGTATGTACCAAATTTAACCCTCATACAGTCCACAAAAGACATTCATCACTTTGTTATTCAAACGGAGGAAAAATCAAATTTCAATCCTTTATAATCAAATTTAGAACAACAAGAAACCGGCTACGCCAGCAACACCAGCGACGGCGGAGACCTTCATGGTAGAGGCGCCGCTCTTGGTTTCGGGAGCCTCAGCAGTGGGTGCAGGTCCATCAGCAGTTGGTGCATCGGCGACTGGTGAGTCAGCCTCGCTTGCGGGGGCAGGTGGAGATGAGGGTTCTTCATCGGAGGGGGAGGAGGCGGGTGTCTCGGTGCCGGGGGAGCTAGCTGCCGGAGAGCTGGATGGAGAAGATGCTTCCTCCTTTGGGCTTTCTGCTACTGATGGGGCAGGTGATGATGCCTTCGGGGTGGCTGCCGGTGATGATGTCTCAGGGGTGATGGCTGCGGCGGCGGGGGAACTAGCCGGTGAGCTGATGGGGCCCTCGGCTGAGACCAGTCCTGCGATGGCGACGAAGACAAGGGCGAGAGCAACCAACTGGCAGGCCATTTTGGTTATTGGAGAAAATTTATTTATTTATTTTTGTGATTCTTGGAGATCGGCAGTACTTCTCTGAAGGCAGAGGGCTTAGAGAAGTACAATGCTAATGTCTAAGAATGAACTGAAATGGTGGATATGGAAGAGTTTATATAAGAGCGAAGAAGCGCAGTCGACGGGATAATGCATGGACGAAGTTCATTTTTCCTTTCTGTTACCGTTAAAAACGGTTTGTTTTCTTTTTGAGGGAGTGGTTGACCGAATTTAGTGGTGGGAGGTTGATAGTTTGACTCTTTGACCATGTATGCATGCTATTTTTGTGTCAAAATTCATGAGTTGGTTATGCATATGTTTTCTAATTACTAGCTCACTCCACGCGCGTAACTGGAGTTTTTATACAATTTCAAAAAATATTATAATAATTTTGATTTGTGAAATTAATTACAAGACTAATTATAATTATGAGAATGGCATTTTATAATAATATTCAATAAATAAATAAGTAAATTAGGATATATGGACAAGGAGTTTATGACAAAAAGTAATGTAGTAAAAGTAAAAAAACAAAACGACATAATTTTTATTTATAGTTAATTAAAAATAAAATGAAAATTTGAAATAGTACAGATTTCTCAATACTTAATTAGAACTTGACTTTTTGAAATTTGTTGTTTTCTAAGTAACCTAAATATGCAAATAGATACCGTAAACTCAATTTTGTAATACTTTTCAAATAGTTTATATTTTTCACAATTATTTTAACTGGAATAGTATAAATATGTCTTCATAATTATTTTTGCTCATTCATCAATTAATAAAATTCATAATTTTTTTTTTATATTTAGTAATATTTTGTGAATAGTTAATTATAGTAATAAACAGTAAAAGACTTAAAGGAAAAGTAGTTGAGAATAGAGGTAGTGTGAAATATCTGTATATATCATTATTTAGTTGAGGCACTGAATTTTATATTTTATATTCAAAAAATATAAAAGTATTTTGAAAAAATAATTATAAATACTTTTAAAATTCAAATTAGTATAATCTTATTTAAATTTTGAAAAAAAAATATTTTTAAAATATAATGTATAAATATAGTTTTTAAAACTTCCTAAAAATCATTTAATATAAAATGGATGGAATGATAATTAACGATTTAATATCAGAATCTAATAACTTAAAATAATTTATTTATTATTTAGTAGAGTATTGCTAATTCTGTAATCAAAGAACAGTAAGTAAATATTAATTGACATAGCAGTTCTTGTAAATGATAGAGTAAATTAGTGATATTTTAGGGATAAAAAATGGCAAACCCATGTTCAAAAGTAAGACAAAAGCATCATCTACTTTGAGTTTTAATTTTTAGAATTCAATACTATTCTCATATTTTGAAACAATTATACTATAAAAATATCCTTATATTTATTTCGTTACAAAAAGTACTTTCATTTAAAAAATTTAAGTTAATATGTAATATTCTAAAATTTAAAGTTGATATAATTTATTTTAAATTTATAATGTTGGTTTTTTTTCTTTATATAAATAATAGTACTTTTCAAATAATTTATATTAATTGCTATTGCATTTTTTTTTTATAAAAATAGAATAAATAGCAATGAGAAGAAGGTAGATACACTATGATGTATTCTACAGTGAAAATCATAGTATATTATATTATAAGACAAAACGATGATGTTTTGCCTCAACGAAAAAAAAAAAGTAACTAAAGCGACATTGTTTTGTTTAAAATATTGATATAACAAGACATGCTATAGTGTAATGTATATACTTTGTCCTCAACAACGATATAGTAGGAAAAAAATAACAAACCATATGACAAAAGAATCGAATATTCTTTCTTTTTTATATTCATATTGCCTAAAAGAAAAAATAAATTAACCAAAACGTCGTTGTTTTATTTAAAATATTGAACTAACAAGATACACTATGGTGTAATGTATCTACCTTATCATTAACGTCGATATAGTAGAAGAAAAAAATAACTAATCATATAACACAAGAATCAAATATTTTATTACTATTATTTTATTTTATTTTTGGTGCAAACAAGAACCTATTAAGACAAATGTGCATTGTAATATAGCATTACTATTTTAAAAAGTTGTATAATAGTAGTCTATTACATTTGGTGAGTAATAACGGTTAAAACTTATAATCAAATGTCCAAATAGGAAATAGTGAATAAGACTGTAAATAGAACTAAATGGTTCGAGATTTATTCGAGATCGTTCGGTTAAAAGCTCGATTTGAACTCAATTCAAAATATTAACGAGTAGAATATGAACACATTTTAAAGTTCGACAAATTATTTGGACCTTATCAAATTATTTTTTGTATTGATATTCGATAGTATTAGCTCGAAACTTTAAATTACTCGGGTTCGATTCGTATTCAGTCATGATTCGATAGCTAAACGAGACATACACAAACTTTATTTCAAGTTCATTAAATATATGAGTAGAATCTGAGTACGTCAATATTCAACTTGATTCGACTCGTTTGCACCCTTAGACCCTAGAGAAGGAGAAATAGATGGAAAGAGAAAAAGACAAATAATGATTTGAACAACTAATGAAATAAAAGAGAGAAGGAAGGAGAAAGTGGACTTTCTCTTAGTTGGCATACCCATTTATTAAAATTTTATATTCTTAAATTGAGGGAATATATAATAACATACAGTTGTACACATTTATTTTTAAATTTTAATTTTAGTTATAATCTTATTGAATTATAATATACTATCTCTGTTTGATATAATATATTTGTGAAATTTTAAAATTAAAATTTAATATAAATTTATTTCAATTGGTGTTAAAATAAATGTTAGTTGTAAGTTACATATAAAAAAACTACAATTTTTAAATTTTGAAAATTTTGAAGTTTAACAAATTTTTATTATAATTTAAATTTTAACATCTTAAAAACTTAATTTAATAGAACTCAAAAGTATATAATGTAGTATATTTGTGAAATCTTAAAATTTAAATTTAAAATAAAATTATTTCAATTGGTGTCAAAATGAATGTTGTAAGCTACATATAAAACATCTACTATTTTAAAATTTAGAATATCTATAAGTTTAACAAATTTTTATTATAATTTAAATTTCAACATTTTAAAATTTTAGTTAAATAAAAATCAAAAGTATCTACAATTTTGAGATAGAGTAAATAATATACATAGTCCAATAATAAGAATACTTCTTGGAAGAAAAAAAAAAGTACAAGAAGACCGAAAAAGAGGACCGAAAAAAATAATTTGCTACACCTTATGTTTGAATTTTAATTTTAGTTATAATTTTATTGAAGTACAATATAATTTATTATCTATTTTTTAAGTGGTGTATTTGTGAAATATTAAAATTAAAATTTAAAAGAAATTTATTTTAATTGGTGTCAAAATGAATATTGTAAGTTACATATAAAAAGTGTCTATTATAAAATTTTAAAAATTTAACAAATTTTTATTATAATTTAAATTTTAAAACTAAAAAAAAATAAAATAAACACTATGAATTAAAGACAAACCCAAAAAACAAACGGATAGGGAGAAGAAGCTGGTGAAGTTTAGGAGGAGGAGGAGGAGGAGGAGGAGGAGAACTGAGAAAGGAATCCACCGACATAGCGAATGGTTGATGCACCGACATAGTTGGTTTAAACTAGCTCCCTCGGAAAATTTCAGTTACAAATGGATTTTAATTTCGTACTCCTACAATTTTATTTTTTTTTAATTTTATTTTCGTAAAAAAAAAATTTAAACAATGTCATAGGGCCTTAAAAAAATACAAATAAAAAATCAGTAGATGTTTTTTACCAAAATAAATTTTACTTTTACAGGATCCAAACATAGTTTTAAGACTTTACCAAATGATGTTTTCTTTTTATAATATAAATAGATTTATCTATATTTATTTACCACGACAGTTAATATTAATAGGAGCAAGGAAAATATATGTTCATCCACTTTCCAATGTTTATGGTTTTATACTTCCTATATTTTGAGGTATAAGATTATTTTATTGATGATAAAAGGATAAATTTTAATATTTTTAAATTTAAAATTATTTAGATTTGTTTTAGTATAATTAATACAATTGTAAAAAATTTTAAATTATTCAAATAATAATATTTATTACAGCAATTTTTTTGAAAGTAAAATAAATTATAAATTCAAAAATATTGAAAATCAACTTAAAAATTAATATTTCTCTTATATTTAAAAGGTACATAAATTACTACTGCCTCCTTAATTTTTTTTTTTTATTAAGAGAACCGTCTGATTAGATGAGTTTCTAATTCATATCCAATCGTAACACTTTTTTGGGCAGTATATAATAAATTTTACGTAGCCTTACATTATTATTCGAGATTGAATTAGTTTTTAATTCTTCACAAAGACTAGGAAGGCAGCACCCACCCACACGCGTCTTTTATGCAATTTTTGTAATTATATAAATTGAATATGATAATTTTAGAAATAGATGTTTCATTATTATTATTATTATTATTTTTATATAAAATAAAAGTATTTGTTTAATTTTTCTAGAGTTAAGTAAAACTTTATTTGCATTTATAATAAAATAATAAAAATATCATGATACTTTATAATAATTAAATTAAAACCTATCACTAATAATTGTAGAACATACAAATAATCTTATAAACAAACTTCAGTCTATGAGATTATAATCTGCTTTTCTTTCTCCTAACCTCATCTCTGTTATATTTACATCGTAAATATCACCGATTCAAGAAGATTTAGAATATCAACAACTCAATTTAGATTACACCAAATAAAGACAAAAAGAAAATTTGCACAGGGATTAAATAAATAAAATTAAAAAAAAAATAAAGGTGGGTTTTTCTCTGGATCACCATATATATTTTAGTTCTTCTTTGATTTTTATGGTTTCACATGCATCAATCAAAATCAAAGGTGGAATTTTATTCTATCTGCATATATTTTAATTTCTCTGATTTTATAGTTAATCTTCACAAATGGATTTTAATTTCTCTGATTTTTTCTGCAAAATGACATTTTTTTTTGATAGATAATAAAAACGAATGCAAGAAGATGATGATGTAACACTAATTTTTTTAAAGTCAGTTTGAAAAATGATGGTTTGTAAAAAGAGTTATAACTCAATTGATGCTTACCTCTTTCATCAATTCAAAACGTTGGAGGGTTCAAATTTTAGCCGTATTTTTTAATGTCTGACATGTTAAATATTTTAATTGTTATATGGATGTGTGTGTTTTATATTTCATAAGCCTATGAGTAGCCAATTATTGAAATTAGAGAGGTAAATGAGTCGAATCGAGTCAAATATTGACATGTTCAGATTTCGCTTTTATAATTTATCAATCTTGAAATAAATCTTGTGTATATTTTGTTTAACTACCAAATTGAGCACAAATACGAATTGAGTCTTTATAATTTGAAATTTTCAAGCGAGTAATATCGAATGTCAATTAAAAAAAAGTCATAAGATCCGAGTAATTAGTCGAACTTAAAAATATGTTCACATTTTACTTCTCAATATTTTGGATTGATTTCAAACCAAATTTTTAGTCAAACAATTAAAAACATTTGATTTTATTTACAACATTTGTTGGAGTGTACAAAAAACAAAATAAAAATAAATGGTGGGCTTGGGTTAAAGTTTTTATTAAAAGAGTAGATGAGTGTACAAAAAACAAAATAAAAATAAATGGTGGGCTTGGGTTAAAGTTTTTATTAAAAGAGTAGACTGCCGTAAATTGAATTAAACGATTCGAAATTTATTCGAGATCGCTCAGTTAAAAGTTCAAGTTGAGCTCGATTCAAAATATTAACGAATAAAATATGAACATATTTTAAAATTATACAAATTATTTGGACATTCTTAAATTATTTTTTTGTATTGATGTTTAATAGTATTTATCGTATTTAGTCTTAATTCAATAGATAAACAAAATATATATAAATTTTATTTTAAATTTATTAAATATACGAATAGAATCTAAACATACAATCTAAACATACGTTAATATTCGACTGGATTATCTCGTTTATCCCCCCACGGCCAAATTTAGCATGTCACGCAAACGAACAGCGATACGTGTCTGGCTTCTCTTTGCACCCAAAAAAAATAAAATGTCTGGCTCCTCAGCCTGGACCTTAACCTCCCCCTTCCCTCTCAAATTTTCTCTTCCTCTCCTTTCCGCTCCCTCCGTCTCCCCTCCATTTTTCTATCTCCCCTCCTGCTCTTCTCCTCTCTGTTTTCATGGCTCAAACATTGGAATCCTACCAGAAGCAGAGGGGAGAATCGGCATCTGCCCACAATGAAACCCCCACTACCAAATCTAGAGTCACTGTCATTGGCAGTGGCAATTGGGGCTGCGTCGCAGCCAAGCTCATTGCCTCCAACACCCTCAAACTTTCTTCTTTCTACGGTTTGTCTTCTTCCCATTGTTCAAATTTCACATTTTTACTCATGTGTGTGCGCGCGTGTTTCTTGGTAGAATTGGAATGGAAGAATGAATGCATAACCTTTATGATCCAATAGTTCAAATATTAGATTATAAGGGTGCCCTTTCTGAATTTGGATGTTCATCTGATGATTTTTAGATAAAGTAAGAATGTGGGTGTTTGACGAGATTTTGCCCAGCGGAGAGAAACTCTCAAAAGTCATCAACCAAACCAATGTAATAATCCCTAAAACACATTTGAGTTTTGCTATGTTTAATACTGCTGTCGGTGTACCCAGGCCGATGAATATTTTCTTTGTAAAATAGGAAAATGTTAAATATCTTCCCGGTGTAAAGCTTGGCAAAAATGTTGTTGCGGACCCGGACCTTGAAAATGCAGGTATTAGATTTCCTAATGTGCCATACAACTGATTCATTGGACAACAATGCTTAATAAAACAATCAATTTGAGTTAGTATTATCGGGCCTTCGTGTATTCCATTACTAACTAGTTCGATTGGGTGCATTCTGCAGTGAGGGATGCAAACATGTTAGTATTTGTGACCCCACATCAATTCATAGAGGGTATATGCAGTAGGATAGTTGCAAAGACGCGGCAAGATGCTCAAGCGATTTCCCTCATTAAGGGGATGGAGGTCACGAGGGAAGGTCCACGTATGATCTCTCACCTCATCAAGGAAAAGCTTGGGGTTAATTGTTGTGTTCTAATGGGGGCCAACATTGCTAATGAAGTAATAGAACAATTTTTTTAGTTTTAAATAATATTGTTTACGTTTTTACAATGGGACATTTGACAGTGGACAGACAGTTTGGCTAACAAAAAATTGTGGCTGTGCAGATTGCTTTAGGGAATTTCAGTGAAGCAACAGTGGGATATAGAGAGAACAGAGAGACCGCAGAGAAATGGGTTCAGCTATTCAACACTAATTACTTCATGGTGTCAGCTGTGAGTACAATGCATATGCTTTAAATTTTCAACCATTCAAGACGACATTGGAGCAGACACCATCCCAAATTCGATCAAATATAGCTTTAAATAAATTCAATGCCCTAAAATAGTGTAGTATAATGAATAATTCGATGCTCTATCGTAGAACATTGTCTATAGATACTACAATTTAAAAATATATTACTCCTCCAACCCAGATAAAGGTTAACATTCGCAAAAATTTGCAAACTTCAGGAGGTATTTTTATTCCATGTTTACCCATAAAGATAATGAGTGCTTATTATCATAAAGAGCATACTGAGCAATTGTGTATTTATCATCAATAAAAACAGACTCCAAAAATTACAAATGGGATCCTTTTGTGAAATGGAAGTAGTTTGATACTCGACATGGGTAACTAATGCTTTATGTTATGGATGAACAAAAATTTGAAAAACAGGTCGAAGACGTGGAAGGAGTGGAGCTGTGCGGCACCTTGAAAAATGTTGTAGCCATAGCAGCAGGTTTCTAATTTATTGTTGTTTATGACTTTAGATATCCATTAAACTATCTTTCGAAATAAATAGATTATCTAATATTTGATGACACAGGTTTTGTGGATGGCCTGGAAATGGGAAATAATACAAAGGTATACTCGAAAGTTCTAATACATTAACAAATTATTGCTCATTCAGTACACACATAAACTGACTAAAGTTCATGTCTTGACCATTTAATTATTTGTTTATTTCGTAGGCTGCAATAATGAGAATTGGATTAAGAGAAATGATGGTCTTTTCCAAGCTGCTGTTCTCCTCTGTTAAAGATAGCACCTTCCTTGAGAGCTGCGGTGTAGCTGATCTTATTACAACTTGCCGTAAGAGGAGGCTCATTTATGTATTTACTGCCCTTTTAGCAAATACTGGCAACATAAAGCATTCTTAAATTTGTTTCATTGTTACAGTGGGGGGCAGAAACAGGAAATGTGCAGAGGCTTTTGTTAGGAATGGTGGCAAAAGGTTTCTACTGTCTATCTGCCACATCAGTTTAATGCTATTCAAAAGTTTGGTTGGCATCTAATAATAATCACATTTGCCTCTAAATCTTTTCTACAGGTCTTTTGATGAGCTTGAAGCAGAAATGCTGCAAGGCCAGAAATTACAGGTAGATATACCAAACTAGTTACAAAGAGCAAATTGTTGCATAAAGATGGATCAGTAATTTAAGTGTCCATGTACGGATAGGATTCATAATGGTTCCTTTAATGAGCCTAGGTTTTTTACGGATGTGTTTTTACCTTTAACTCTTGTAGGGTGTGTTGACGGCCAAAGAAGTTTATGAGGTTTTAAGCCACAAGGGATGGTTAGAGTTGTTTCCGCTTTTCACAAGAGTGCATGAGATCTGCAGTGGTCGTCTTCCACCGTCAGCCATTGTCCAATATAGCGAGCACACCCCCAAGGTATCTCTATAGGAATACTATGCTCAGATACGGGGAATCTTCTGAGGATAAAGTAACAGATACTATCACATGTTAAAGTCTTGTAGCTATTTTAAGTAGCTTTCTCCTTCCTTTCTATTTGAAACACTGTTACTAAAAAGGGAAGGAAAAGTTTATCTTTTGAAATATATAAACGTCATGTGACATTCCAAGAAGTGTCATAGCTCTTCCCTTTATTTAATGCAGATGAAATCAATCATTTCTTAGATTTCCTTGTAGTTCTGTTATTTTGTATGTATTTTAAAAATCTCCTATATATATATATATATATATTTTTTTTTTTTTATTTTTTTTTTCCTTTTTCACTATGTGTTTGTTTGGTTGGGAACTTTTACAGCTTCTTGCGCGTTTATAGTGCAAACATGGTGTTCGTTTGGTATCTTAAAGCAGCGACTAACTTAATGTGGGCCCAGACTTTTTTACTGCGCTTGTAGTCCCAAATGCAATTCCTCATTTTTCCTCCGGTTTGGTTGAGCCCCTTGAACGCAACAAGGTTTCAAACATTGCTGGATTACTTTTCTACCCCTGATCACAATACCAGCGTCTCGTTGAGCCCTGGAAAGCACATGTGGTCTAGTTTTTTGCTCGCACGCTCTGTCAGTGTCATCACATTTGAATGGCTCTCAACCTCTGTCACTGGCGAAGCTCTCATCTGTTACTAATTCTACTCTTTCTCAAAATACATATCTATAAATAAATGAGAAAACAGGAGGTACTGTACATTGTATTGATCCAACCAGTCTATGCAAGTTGAATCGATATAAAACAGAGACTGTTGACCCAATATAAATTACAGTATGTATTTAGCTCAGAGCTTTTGATGGTGTTTTGATTATGTGTGGCTCTTTATTTGTTCATTTTTATACGGAGTATCTTCTGTCTTCAACTGTCGTCAGTTATTGTATATTTTCAATCACAACAATCCCAGTATAAAAAACTGAGAATGCCACCTAAAGTATATACTAGTAACCTGGAAATCAATCCCAGTACCCAAACAATCCCATTATACCACCACACCTTTTCTCACTTCTTGAAATAGTCATTACAGGACTTCTTTAAGCCAAGTACAAAATCAAAAACCAATAAATTACAAAGACCAAATTATAAAATTTTATACCCACAACACGAAAAAAAACCCAAACATGAATTTTACAACTTTGGTATACCAAAAAACACTATCCTGTACGCACTCTTTCCAACCGGTCAACACTCTTGCGACCTCTATCTAGTTGATGGTCCATGCTTTTCCGGGATTTCTCAATGCAATCCACACTTCTCCTGGACCTCTCCAATTGATCAAAAGACATCCTAATTTTTTCCAGCTTGCCAACATTATTGGATGGAATTTTCAGTTTTTCGTGCTTGTCTGTGCTTTGCCTGGGTTTATCTCTCCTATCGGTGCTCTTCCTTGAGACCTCAAAAACAACATCGGTACTCTTCCTAGGTTGCTCGTACTGGTCTGTGCTTCTCCTGGAACTGTGCCGCTGTGACGGTGATCTCTCTACAGTTGATACAAATTTCTTTAGATGCCTTGTATATTCTGGATAGAGCTCTAAATCACAGTGGTTTCCTCCCTTCAGCCATAGCGGTTCATACTTCTCTTTACACAGTTCCCAAAGTTGCTTCCCGTGAGAGAAATCAACTACTTCATCTGCCGTTCCCTATGCAATAATTATGAGAAGCACAGCATGAGGGATCTAATAGGTAACACTATACCTTCCTCCCACAAAAAGAATCACATGTACAAAATTTACAAACTATAGGGATATACAGTACTCCCTCCATCCCACAATTTTTGCAACATACCATTTTTAGAAAGTTTAATGAAGTAAATTGTCCAACTTACCCTTAATTTATTAAGCACAACTTTCAACCACTACTCCAATATTATGGCTCACTACTCCAACATGACGGCCCACCACTTCAACTACTACTACACTATATAAAACAATAATACTAACATTATGGCCCACCACTTCAACCACTCTTCTACTATCTAAATTTTAATAATGTAAAAGCAATTTAGACAATTCGTTCATAATCAAACATATTTCTTAATATGTGTGAAAAATCCACCGTTGCGAAAAATCCACCGTTGCAAAAATTCGGGAGTATATCTCTAGGGAAAATGGGAGAACAGCACCACCTCTCCTCACCTCTCCTTGCAGGAAAAGGACAACCAAATGAAACTACATCGTTTAACTTAACTTACTACTTCCTCCGTTTTGAAAAGGATGATCAAGATTTTGACACTTTTCTGGCAATAATTTTAAGACTTCTTAAAAACACATTTACACATTATATATTTAATATATTTTTAATGTGTTGAAAAATATGATATACAAATATGTTTAAGAATATAAAAATATATTGAAAATAGTAAAATATAGTGTTTATATATGTTTTCAAAGTGTCTTAAATCCGTGTCAGAAAAGTGTCACAAATTTGGGCTATCCTTTTCAAGACAAATATAGTACAGAACTATGTCATTTAACTTGATTTACCAAAAAACTACGTCATTGCACTATCCCCCTAAGAGTTGCTACTTACTTCCAGAATTTTGAACGCCTTAAAACAACACACAAAATTGACTTGTGCTACTATCCCAAGCTAGGAGAGCTTGTACTCCCCTCCTGCGGCCTCGTATCTTTATCCCATCTTCATCCGTAAAAATAATGCTTGCTAATTTAGTGATGATGGCATATGATAGTGAAATTATGGTGTTAAACTTGAGGACATTGTCTCACATTATGCCATCATCAATAAAAATTGGATTCTTTTTGTGGGACAGAAAAGATTGCAAATGAGACTCTTTTTGTGGAAGGAAGTAATTGTAACCAAATTATGAAATATCTGAGTTTTCTACCATTTAGTTATTATTATTTAGGATATATATCTATAATTTATTTGTTACTAATTGTTTGTAGGCCCCATTTACAAAAGCTAAAATTGTTTAGATAGGTTCTTTTGGTTGTATCGCATAGGGGCCCTCTAATAGTAGAAGCAAATTAATGAGGACATTAAGATGGAACTTTAAAATTCTTAGCTACAAGTTGCCTGACCTAACATACTCCATACAGAGGGTCACTGCCTAACAGCAGTGGCCCTAGTCCAAATATTTATTAATGTCAGCTTTTGTCGTTATTATTGTCCACAGAAACTAATAGTCCTAATAAAGACTAAAGTACCCATACAGGCGAGCTATTCCCAAATAAGTGGTCTATAATCAGTTCATTTTCTATTAATGCAACAGCAGAAAGTCGTTAACTTAGAAACATTGCATCTTCTACTAATATTTAACTTTATAAGATATGAAGCCAAGATGGAATTTGCTGCACTACAAGAAGCTAATTAAGCATATACCCAAAGATAATTAGAACAAAACAGTACGGATATCATTTTTCCAATGAGCAAAAGCAAAACCACAGTTCAAAAAATGTTTAGAATAGCTTACATGAATGACAAGTACAGGACAGTTAACCAGAGGAATTTTGTCAATGTTCTGCAACACAACGAAAAAAAATACCATCTTATTCGGGGAAAAAAAGATTAACGAAAAAAACTCAAATTGATTACATTTCATCGAACAAAGAAGCGTGGTCCTACAAAATAAATAAGTAAAAATAGATGTTACCTTGTAAATATCAAACCAGTATGTCCGCTTCACCGGATACATAACTCGTAATCCTGACAGTATAGGACTATGCAGAATGACAGCTCTTAATTTAGGTAGACGAGTTGCAAGATCTAAGGTCGGGCCACTACCGACAGATTGGCCATAAAGGATGATTTCTTCCTGCTTAGTACCGTAGCTCTCCTCAAGAAACTTATATGCAGCCTCAATATCCGCATATGTATTCTGCTCACTTGGCTGCACCACAGGAAAGATATGAGCTGTAGATAGATGCTGATTTCACCAGCTACAAATCGCCAAAAAAATTATTCAAAAAATATTTCCATATAGAAATTTTCTAACTGCCACACCTTCCCAGAGGACTGCCCATATCCAGAATAGTCGTACCTGCACAGAAGTACATTCCCATCAGAAAACTGCCACTCCCCTATACTGCATATGTCCTGATTATTGAAATACATTGACAGATGCTCGAATATTGAGTTTTGCCCAATACAGCTTCTGCAAAAAGTCATTTGCTTTAACAACTAAATGGACCTAATGGTGTTGGGGGAAAGATTTATACTATATATGAGTTTCTCTAAAATCCAGTCAAAGGAAGAGGGCAAACTGTATGGATGCTTATTTTGATAAAATAATTACCCTTCCACACACTTAGACTGTCATCAATGACCCATGAACAGTTAGTGTTAGATTTGGAAGTTTTACTTTGAGATATCCATCAGGTTTAACATTGTACTTCTATCTTAGAAGTTAGTGATGAGGTTACAGCTGATCAGAACCAAGAGCTCAATGGCTGTCAACTTCAGTTTTCTAGTCATCACCTTATGACGTGACCGAATACATGTGCTACTCATATATGCACATGCTCTGCACAAAAAGATGTGTACATTAAGTCTCCATAACCAAGATAACATAATTATGAGGATGATGAATGCTAACAGAATTCAGTAACTACATACTTAATGAAAACTGCTACTACTATGTCAAAGGAAAAAAATGTCAGTATCTATCTGTATTTAACCCGTTCTGCAGAGAAACTCCAAATTGATAGTTGTACATGATTATCAGTTTAATAGATTTTATTTGAAAAATGATGCATTCTTTATTGCCCCATTGCTAAACGTTCTGCTGGACTGCTGCTTGAAATAGCATCTCTAACATTTGCAATTATAATAGATAAATAACTACATGACCTGATCTACAATAAAAAAGCCACAAAGTAGATAATTCATAATAAATAAATACCAAGTCTTGATCCCTCCATGCAAACCACAAAGTAGACAACGAATACACAAAAGAGGGTCACATCTTCGCAATGCAAAAGAAAGAAAACCTGACAAAATCTAATTAATACTTCTTTACTTAATTGCAAGGTGTTGCTTAAACTACATCTTCTCACCTAGTGCTAAGAGTCACTAGAAAATTCAATCTTTGATGCAAGCAGCCATTACAATACAATAAACGGCATAAATTACGTGAACCAATAACATTCACTTGTAATTAAGAATTAAGAGGATCTCAGAATACCGAACAATCAATCAGCAAACAAGAAAACCCTGTGTCAATTCGCCTAAGATTTGGAATAAGAAAATCTTGGACTACCATTCTTAAAGATTGGAACCAAAAATCCAATCAACTCTAAGTTCTGATCAGCCAAACTCCAAAGATCCTCTCAAATCCCGACCATATAACCAATTCTTGATAAGTAAAAACAGATTGAAAACAAGAATTACTCGCAGCATCCAAAATTGATGAAACTAGTAGCTACCTAGCCATCTACTATTTATTTATTTCCCAAATTATCAGAACCCTAGATGCAAAAAGCTAAAAATTAGACGAGAAAATCAAAACCCAGATGCAAAAGCTAACACTTAGGCAAGAAAATCCCAGACGCAAAAAGCTAACAACTTGGTCAAAAAGAATCAAAACCCAGATGCAAAAGCTTAAATTTGTGTAAATAAACAAAAGGGAGTGGAGGACAGAGAAAGAGAGTACCCCATGAGGTTAACACGCAAATGAATACTGAGCTGGATGAAGAGCTCATACATTTGAGCCAGATCAGCTGCGTTGCCATGGGAGTAGAGAAGAGTAGAGGTGGCCATGGGATGTCTCACATAGATTGCCACTATTTCAGTCCCTCTCCTGGTGGGCAATTTCAGAACTTCGACGTTTTCACGGTGAGAGAAGGGACTGAGAAGCAATAGGCCGGTGAGATGGTCCGTAAGCAGCTTGTAGGAAGGTGGGTTTGGTGGGAAGAAGGCGAACTTGGCCGCCATTGATGACGTCATCCCTCCCATCTCCGCTCTCTCTCTCTCTCTCTCTCCCTCTTAATAAATTTCTACTTTTTTCTTCCAGTGAATGTATCTCTACCTTTAAGAGCCAAGAATGTATATCTTCAATGGACCAGTGTCCTTGTTTGTGCGAATAATTATGTATAAAGAATTTAATGTTTTTTCCTTTATTTGTAGTGAGATTAATATGGAGTTAGATTGACACTCCTTTTCTATTTAATCTGGACAGATAGAAGGAGATTGAGAAAGTGATACAGAGGGAGACAGTAGAAGAGTACTCTACTTCAGTCGACTAAAAATCTTGTTTGCCGCAATTTTATTTTCTAATAACTTAAACTTTATTTATTAATTAAAATAAATTATAAAAAAATATTAATTTATTTTTTAAATAAATTAAAAATATTATTATATTTAATTCTTAATTTTTTAAAAATTAATTAAAGTAATTATTTTTAAAAATAAGCTATAAATTATTGTAATAAACTGTCTCAGACAAAATCTAATTTCCAATTAAATATTAAACAGTCTTTATTTATAAAATTGGATGATCATTTATTCTCCTTCCGTCTCAAATCAAGTAAAACATTTGAAAAACATGAATTTTTAAAATGTGTTTGATTTTGAAAGAATTATCCAAATTAACATTAGTAATATAATTTTAGATAGTAAAAAATTAATTGAAATTGTGAGGTATAATATTGGACTATTAGTTAAAGTGATAGACCATAATATTAAGTGATGATTAAAGCAGTTGTTCATATTTGATAAAATAAATTAATTTGTATTTTTAAACTTTTAAAAAAATAAAATATTACAATTAATTTAGAATGTTCAAAAAAATAAAAAATATTATATTTAATTTAAAACATAAGAAATATTTAATTAGTTTCTATTTCCGCCTAAGGAAAAAAAAAAAAGATGTTAGCATGAGTACTTTAAAAGACATATCCCCAACAAATTTATATAATTATGTGAATTATTTATTACTCTTCTAAATTTATACGTTTAAATTTTCAATTATTTTAAATCTACCGATTTTAAAAATAAAAATAAATAAATATTTGAAACGGGAAAGTGGTCCTAACTGATTAGCGCATGGGGCTCATAATTTTACAGCAAGTTTCGGGAAAAGTATGGGAATCCAACCACAAGATTTTTAATAAATCATTTACCAGGGGGTTGCCAAAAGAAAATATAGCCCCTCTAATTTATTTCAAATTAAAGGAGACTTTATTGGCTAACCAGATGCCAACTTTTAAAAGGAAAGTGATATATTTATAGTTTGAATTCTAAAATTATTTCAGGGCTTAATTTGATATAATTTTTCAAATTATTTTTAATTTTGAAATTTAATAAAAATATTTTGTAAGGAATATCTTCATTTTAAGCCTCAAACCGATCAAAGTCCAACTGGATCCAACGTATGGTAATGGCCCTTTTGTCACCTCATTAAAATACTCACAAAGTTCTAGATTTTCCAGACAATCCTCTCAACACTTTCTAAGTCAAATATGCCGGAAATTAGGGGATGCTCTGAGTCATCAATATATTCCTATCAAATTGATTACTAGTAGTACTCTTGCTTTTTAATATTTTAAAAAATAAATATTTAATTATAATTTTCATATAAAAATATATAAAATTTTATTTTTAATTTTAAAATATATTAAAATAAATAATTATCTCTGACTTCAAACCGAAGATAAATTTTGTAGTAACATTAGTACTATCAAAAAGACTTTCCTTTCCCTTGTAGCCTCCCCACTTTCCACTGATAAAAAATAAAAAATAAAAAAATAAAATAAAAACATAATTATAATTGAGCACGCCGAGCTATCCTTTCGGTCATCCACATGTCTTACCAACCATTGACTATTCATTTTGCCACGCGAGTTTTCTGACAAATTTCACTTCCGCACATGTAATTTTAAAAATTACATAAAGTCACCTGTAGTTTTGAGCTTATTCACACAATTGAGTCAAATTTTGGATTTTTATCTTTTTGACGTAATGTCACGAAACAACTAGTTGCGCTTGCGTCACTCAGCCCGAACCACATGCCCTTGTTTGTAGTATTTGTGTGAAGAAATAAGCTCCGGCAACTTGATAGAACTCTTTAAAATGTCATCCACTCACCGAAAATCATAAACTGACACCCCCATAAAATAAGTTCATTTAAAAGAAAATTATTATTTCACAAAAAAGGTTATATTTGTAATGATAATAGTATAAAATAAAATTATATTTTTAATTAAACATAACAATTCTATCACCGTGTTATCATTAGGGGTAAAATAAGATAAAAACATAGTTTTAAAGTTTATAATTTTTACAAATTAGATCTATGTGGAATAGATAAGAGTAACATGGAAAGTGTTCAGTAAACCTTTGATTTTCCATTCATTATGAAAATTAGTGTTTCAAAAATTATCGTATAGATCCGACAGTCTGATTATCCATGAATAGGTGTAAAGTTATTTTTTGTCTACTAAGTTAAATGAGCGCCTACGTTTAATTAATTTTTGTTTAGACTTGTATAAACATTAAACTCTCTTTCCGTTTTTTAAATTTGTCTACTTATTTTTAGAAAATTGCCAAAAAATCTGATCAGATATATTGAGAGTTGCCATTCGAGAGGAATTTACCAAAGGGGCCATTGCTATTTAGTGGTGCATCCCGAAAGGACTCTCACACGAGGATTAAGCAATCAAACAGTGGCCCCCTCAAATTTTGAGGAAAAAACAAGCAAGTGTGCTTCCCACAAATCTCTCTTCCGCACATGTAATTTTAAAAATTACACAAAGTAACTTGTCGTTTTGAGCTTATTGACATGCTTGGGGTAAAATTTGGATTTTTATCTTTGTCACAATATGTCATGAAAGTATGAAACAATTAGCTGCGTCAGTCAGCCCGAACCACATGTTCCTGTTTGTAGTATTTGTGCAGATTCCAAGACTAACGTGTGATGAAATGAAGTTTGCGGTTTTGCATTTAGGGCTTGTTCTGTAGAATTTATGAAATTGGTTTAAATTTAATTTTAAATTTTTGTTAACTTGAATTAAAATCGTTAACTCAATTTTTTAAATTTATATTTAACCATCAAATATGAATTTGTTAATTTATTTTTGTGTTTGAGTTTTATAATATATGCTAAACAAATTGCTAACAAACAAACACTTAATTACTCACATTAGCTTCGATATGTTTACATTTTGCAAGTAGCCAATCCCAGAACGCAATATTCAGTTTTTTGAGCAATAAGCAGGTGAAAGAACAAAATGAGAGGCGAAAAAAAAAAAATCAAATAAATAAATAAATAAACTCCTTAAAATGTCATCCACTCACCAAAAATCTCGCAACACTCAAGATTAATTCACGATTAGATGTTAGATGTTATGTTGTTCTCTACCAATTAAGTTGGATGAACATCTATTTACTTTTAGAACATTGACAAAAACATCTGATCAGATACATTGAGAGTTCCTATTCGAGAGGAATTTGCCAAAGGGGCCATAGCTATTTAGTGGCACATCCCGAAAGGGCCCTCACATGAGGATTAAGCAATCAAACAATGTCACAAAATGGCCCCCCTTAAATTTTGAGGAAAAAACAACAGGTGTGCTTAGAGAACAATGAGGTATGAAGCTTGGAACAGTATAAACGGATTTTTGTGCTGCCATGGGCTCCATAACAACTACAAGAAGCAAGAAAACAAATCGATCCGGTCTCTCTCAAACTAATTGTGACGGAGATATGTCTGCAGACATTATTTACTCAAAAAAAAAAAGAGAAAAGGAGAAAGAGAAAGACATACGTACGGTATTACAAATCTCTGTGGAGGATCATACATAATTGTCTTACCTCAATAAATAGGAGTGTTTTTGTGACTTGAACCCTTGACATAAACATCAAATTATACTTCTTAAAACGATAAAATTCACCTCTCGCGAGGATCATATAGTCTCACACTAGTGAATTCTCTGATGAACAACAAATATATCACATAATAATATTCTTCATATATGTCGCATATATACTCCATCTGTCTTGAGAAGAATATCACAACCATTAAAATCTGTAAATTAAGAAATTTCAGACTCGATAGCTCCACATAAATAAAGCTTTTATAAATATGAACTGCATAATTTCATTAACATACGTGTTGTAACATTTTTTTCAAAACAAAATTATTTTAGACTTAATAACATTCTTTTTAGTATAGTATATATAAATCGCAGGAACCAAATTACCCCATGACTCCATCGAAATTTCAACACAACAATGGGTGTGCCCTTCTAGTGGTCCATGCTAATATGATGTAATTTAACTAAGTCCAAGAAAGTTGTCACAATTACTAAGAACAAGGGGTATCAGAAAGAAGAAGACTGTCCCCCTTTATCAATAGCAGTTGGTGACCCCTCGCATCAAAAGCAAGCATCCCCCATGTGAATCCTGAGAGAGGTTTGGATGATAGCAATCTCAAAACAGCACCACCAAGTCATAGTTCATCGATATACCTTAAAAACACTTCTTAAAACAATAAAATTCACATTTCTAGTTAATCCTGTTATCTCTATATTCCAAAAATGAGTCCATTGTTTAATTTTAAGAATAAATTTACGAAATCATAAATTTAAATCCATATGAAATGATTTAAATCCCTCATTTTGTGGAATGGAGGGAGGAATAATATTCTTAAGAATCAAGAGCAATCTGCCCATTTTTTAGTCGGAGGTACCAATACTAATTATTAACTCTAAAGTGGTTCAAGTGCCCATTTTGAGTCTCAAAACTTGGACAAGGGTATGAGATATGTGCTAACACCCCACTATGATCTTTTTATCTTTAACAAGGGAAGGAAAAGCCAAAGCATATATTCATTAAGCTTGAAATAAGTGATGTATACCCATGTATATTAGCACAAGATTTATCAAATATGCATATAAAATGAAATTATCAAATTTACCTACACAAGCATATGTAAACTGTGCCCACAATTGGATACATCTGAATTTGAGTCCAAATAGCCTAAATTTGGTGTTCATAGAGGCCGGAAACCAACAAGATACATATCCATGCACGATATCCATACCTGAATCCATATAATAACCAACAAAATTGAAAAACAACAAGCAGTCACTTTACAAGAACCAGGATATAAAATTTGGAAGCTCTACACAGAAAAACAACTAGCAACCATTAAGAATTAGGGATGAACAAATTCAATCTAGCATCTTCAAAAACCTAGCAATTAACATAAGAATAATAGCTTGTCTTTACAGAGCTAGCATAAGAATGACAGTGTCGAACTCAATAACTCTAAACCCCCTAAGAGATTCCAGCAAACATAACACACTTTTCTCATTCTTAGGAAGTCCAAAGGATCCATCTTCATGGTTCTCCTAGTCAGCTACGGAAATATCATTTTCAAGTCAAGTAATAAACACAAGTTTAATGGTCTTTTGAGTTTCATAAGTATCCCATTGCTTACCTTTTTTTTTTTTCATAGATAAAACGATATTCTATTGCTTACTATTTTATATAACTAGAGAAATGTCCCTCTTGTTGTTTGCCAAGGTAAAAAAACACTAATAGCTAGCATCACCAATAGCTTAGAAAAGGAAACAATCTAGCATCTCCAAGCTCATCTTTAAGCTTCTCCACCTACTAAATCAAGCAAAGGAAGTCTAAACCGAAGCTCATCTAGCGAATACATTTGTGCAGATGGTTGACAAAAGCAGGTTGTCAAGCCCGCTGATAAAATGAATGTGAGAGATCATTTAGGATTCCTTGGAAACTTTTTTCTAATTATGCAATATGATTGTGAGCATAACTGATGCAGGAGAAAATATCCATGAAGACTTGGATTTATTTATATTTTGGTATTCATGGTGAATTAATTTATTTCATGTAATTAAATCTATTATTTTAGACTAATCAAGTAGTTTAGTTTAAATAGGATTTATATTAAGTTGATTTAAGCTAGGAGTACAGTTTCCAAATTATTACTATTTGGAAACTTATTAGTCGACTTTTGGTTGGATAGAACTTTGTTAAATTCTACAAGTATTAGGATTTTAAGCTTTCAAATTTCTGTAAGGAGCAGGATTAAGGTGTATGTATCTATAAATACCACTTTATGATGTAATTGTAAAAAGAGATCTTATTATCCATTTATTCAATAATATTTGAGATTGTTTTCTCTCTTTTCATTGTGGATTCAAGGCTCTCTAGTGGATTCTAGATTTCATAAACTAGAACGATATCTAGACTTTCAACCGGCTTCTGTTATGCGTCAGTAACCTCCCGTATGTTTAATTCTACGTAGTTTGGGGCATAGCCCATCCCTAGCACCAAAATAACATCTAGTTTAGCTCTAGCATGGTACAAACTACAAATTATTAAAAAAGATGCACAGCCCAAATGACGTACCATAGATGTACCCATCCAGATTCTCAACAATTACATCAACCCAAGACTATTGCCTAGAAGTCAATCCAGGAATAACATAAATAAACAAGTAGTCAAGCATTATCACAACTTAATAGGAAAACATGAGGCAAAAATGTGTTGAAACATATACAAGAATGCATAAAGCTTCATACTTGCACAGCCGCACACCAAATCCAAATGAAACTAATATTCATTCAGCATGTGCATCTCAAATTATTATACCTTTTGATTACCAGAAATTCTAATCAGAAGTTCATACAACAAACGTTCAAGTTCAAATTATTCCAAAAATGTGGCCCTGTTTAATCAGAACATACTAATCAATAAGATTTGCAAAAATAAAATTAAAAGAGAGGATTTAAAGATTAACAAGGATAATAAATTAGTTTAATTGATTCCCCTCAAACAATAAATCTCACCAAGAGAAGCAATCTATGATTTTCTCCTTAGCCTCTTCCTCAGCTTCTTTAGCTTGTGCTTGTTCATCTTTCTCTTCCTTTTTTTCTTCACGCTGTCAGCCCACATCTTCTCAGAATCACCCGAAACAACATCTTCAGCCTCAGATTGAACGAAATTAGTTGAAGAAATTGGATTTAGAAAAACCCCAAATGGAAAATTTGGGTAGAATTGGAAGGAGTAAGAAGGGTTCGGGTCCTCTGTTTTGCGAATACCCGGGAAAGGGAATGGATTGATTGGAAGGTGATTGGGTGGGTCGGGTTGTGAGAGATGATTCAAGAATGGTGGAGGGAGGATTGGTTTACTGAAACTGGCGATGATTCTTGTGGTGGGTTGATTTTTGAGTACTTTTTGGAAAATGGAAGCCATGTTTGCAGAGGAATTTCACCCCAGAAGGATCGAAAGAACATAAACGAAGAACAAATAAAAATGTTTGCAGAGGAATTTCACCCCAGAAGGATTGAAAGAACATAAACGAAGAACAAATAAAAAATAGAAAAAAGAAATTTCTGCTTAGGGTTCAGAGGGTTTATTTGGAAATGTCGCAAAACCTTGGTAACTGCCCCCATGCAGGATCGAACTACAGACCTCCAGTTTACAAGACTGGCGCTCTACCACTGAGCTATAGGGGCCCGTGCATACAAATTTTCTTCAAAATTTAATGAACAATTGTTCTTTTCGAATCTTAAAATCATTTTCTAGGCGGAGTAAGACGCAACTAATTAATGTTAAACTTTGTCATGAACTACATCCGTATTAAAAAAGAATAATTAAATTGTTTACTATATGTAAATTAAAAAATATTATTTTTAAAATAAGAAAACCATTCTACACCAAATAAAATTTATTTTTTTGATAGAATTTTCTTATTTAAATAAATACCACATATCTCCGATTCAGTCTTTCATTTTAAGAAAAAATTATATATTTAATTTTCTTTTTTCGGACTGAGGTAGTAGTCAATATTAATAAGGGTAAATTACAAATTACCACATATGGTTTTACCAAAATTGCATTGCCACATCTCAGGTTTAAAAGTCAACTATAAACCATTACATGTTTTCCAAAATCAGCTAGACTCTTTCATTTCTATCCACTTTAACAGCGAGTGTAATACACTCGCCCTGAAACACGTGCATTGTAATAATAGCACTTAAAATTTCTTAACTGCCCCCCAGCATCCCTATAAAAGCAACCAAGCATAATTTGTCATTCTCATTCACCAGACATCTGTTCTATAAAAGGTAGAGGTATGCTTGTTTTATTATTATAATTTTTTCAATTTATCATTTTGATTTATTATTTTATTATTCTAATTATTATTATTCTAGTTTTTTTTATTTATAGTTATTATTCTATTTTTTTTATTTTATATCATTTTAATTTCTTTAGCATATTTATCACTATGCATTCATCAAGTACTTTAAGCAGTTGTTGTGAAGACCTACAATTCAATCCCAACAAATGTAAATGTGGAAGGACAACAACTATCAAGATCGTTGAATCTGAAAGACTAACAAAGGGAAAACTTTATTATCGTTGTTACGATTGTGACTTCAGTGCTTGGACTCAACCTACAAGTGTAACTAATTATGAGACTATGCAACCTGAATGAATGTAAATTGAATGAATAGGAAATACCTACTCAATGCATGATGAAAGTGGTCTAAGTGCTCTAAATGTCAGAATCATATTGCTGAAAGAATATATAAAGATGATTTTGTTCTTAATTGTAATAGCATTCATCCTGATTTTAGGAAAAAAATAATAATGTATGTCTCCTAATGCAATACTCTAAGTATGTCTTTATTTTCTAAAGCAAAGCTCATTATGCCTTCATCCATCATTTTGTGCATAAAACATGCATCAAAACTAAAAATGCATGTAATAAACTGAAAGCGCATGTAATAAACTGAAAATGCACATTTCAAAAACAGTTTCATTTACAAACTGAAAATTCAAAAAAAGTTCATTTACAAACTGAAAATGCACATTTCAAAATGCACAACTTGTGTTAATAAACAACGAAAACATCAAATGTTTCATTTACAAGACCAAAAGTAGCAACGATTTGCCTACTTAGTGATTAATTTGCCAGCAGCCTTGGTTCCCTTTGCAAACTTCCCACCAAAATCTTTCCAATCTGTGTTGCATTTTTGATTGGAGATCTTGTAATTTTCATATAATCCCTAATCACCACATTAGAAGATGAAGCTGGTTGAGTGAATGACACATGTTCCCCAATTGATGAACCATCTATTTTTAGTGGTACCCACTTTGAAGAACGAGCAGGTTGTGAACAAACTTGTGCCTTTCATTATAATTAAACTTTAAATTATGATCAAGTGTACACCAAATTATATTATAAAAGATATCGATCCCACAAAGAATTGTAATTTACTAACTATGTACCACTTAGATAATTATTTACTAATTTAACCAATTAATAAAAATTTGTTTTTTAATAAACTAATTAATTACTAAATAAACTAAAGTAATAAATTTAGAATTTTAATCAATAATAAGAAAGTGTGCTAAGATTTTAACTTCACCTACCCATTCATAATTAGATCAATTAGTTTATCATGCAAGTTATTTACTTTATTCTATTGTGATAGTGAAATTTTCCTAAATTAGTTGCTACTCTATCTCTAGTTATAGCACCCCTACTTCAATTATTAACCCTACAATCTCCATATGAAATTTAAATATTATGAAGAACATTAAGTTTTATGAAAATTCCCGGATTCACTAACCATCACGACTCGTTTAGATATAGTTATTACCGAAACTACACAAATAACTTTGACTATTTTTAGCTAAATTTAATTTATGGTTATGCTTCACACGAGCTCTCACTAGTCTTCTCATCTCGGTACTTGAACTATATGACAAAATTCTTCTAAACATTGATCAGATATCTAGAAGCATTAAGAACATGAAACATAACTCGCAATATAATAAACTCACATAAAAATATGATAAAACGGTAGATCTAATTAATCATGGGCGGGATCTATCTAATCTTAGCACAAAAAAAATTAGAACATAATAAAATTAAAGAAAGAAAAAGAAAAGATAGATAAAATCATAGTTACTCGTACAGAAATCCTTCGCCTTGCGTTGGAATCTCCCTACTGAACACCGTCTCTACAATACTACTATTAAACTACTAGTTATGAATTATGAAAATTGATACATGATACATAAATTGGTTTGAGATCTATGCTATTTATAGAACAAGATACACAATTCGAACCTAGTTCAAATTCGTGCATGAATGGTCCAGATTGGATACCCTTTTCAGAATCGAAGTAAGAAAGTGAAAAATTACGCCGGACGCCTCCCATAGCCGTGGCCCTTCCCACGGGTTGCTTGTGGGAGTTGTTGCCTACTGCCACAAAGTTTATTTTATTTACAATTTTGTCACTCTTCAGCCCATATTCGTTTCTTATCCATTTCAAGCCTAGATTTGTACGAAAATATGTCCAAAAACCTACAAAATAAAGTCTAAATAAGGAGTAGTGATCCAAACTAAATATATAACAATCATTGCATATTTGATTGAGCTTTCTAAGCAAATATTGATAAATCAAGAGCAAAAAATAGCAAAATATTAAGTACAAAATAACTCTTATCAAATTCCCCCAAGTTTAAACTTTTGTTTGTCCCCAAACGAACTAATCAATAAACATATCTAAGGGAAATTCAACCTCTTGACTTATAATTCTTAAACCAAATGAATTAATAAACTTGGTGAAAAAAATAATCGAAAACTAGTAATTCATAAGTTATAAATTAACACCAAATCATACAAATGCAAAACTCCACATAATTTAAACCATAAATATCCATAACCGGTCTCAAATCTCTTAAAACTCCCCTACTCCCTACAAGTTGTTTTACAAGTGTTCGTGTGCTTATGTGCATAAAGTATTAACTCATAGATATTTAAAATATATCAGTTGGACTTTTATCTTTAAGCTTTATATCATAGACTTCTGGCCAATGGACGGTTTCTCTTACCCATCAGCATGAATCGTCCCCTCGAATACCAAGATCTCAAAGGTGCACTTGATTTTTTATCGCATTTTTTCATAGGCTTTGCCTATAGAGTTGATGGGCATTTTGCTCTTATTTCTTTCCAACTATTTTATTTTATTTTTTCATATTTTTCTGAATCTTTCCTTCCATTTTTTTTCCCGAGGTCAATTGTTTCTCTAGTAACAAAAAATATTCAAGAGTCACCATGGAAGTTTAAGTACTTAACCCTCATTTAACAATCTTTATAAAATATTTCAATATCTAAGAGTTAACGTGGAGTGATTTGAAACAACTTATATCGCAATAATAAGATAGCAAATAATTTTCTAAAGTCTCTAGGCCTATTATGCATACACAATGATTTAAAATGCAAAATCCGACACATACAATCCTAAACATCAATTTATCAAAAACAAACCACTAGTTATAAACAATTTTCAAAATCAAATAAATTACTTCATAAATTTTTTATTTTTATTTTTAATTATTTTTAATTATTTTTATTTTTTAAAAATAAAAATAGGTAATAAAATATAAGAAATAATAAAAAAATAAATAATAAAACCTAAAAATAAAGAAATTCTAGAAACCTAATAATAGTAAATAAAGAAAACAACAATACATAAATCATCCCCTCCCCCAAGTTTAAATTATACATTGTCCCCAATGTATAGCAAATATAGCACATAATGGGAAGAATGGAACAAACACACATGATTATAACGATGGAGGTGGCCAAGACTTTAGTGATTCCCACCAAATCTTATTTGCCTCCAAAGATTTTTCAACGTTGGGCTCGTCATCCAAGCTTAGTCATTTTTTGATGTTTTTCACCATAGTATTCAGCAATAGATCCATTGCATTAGTCAATTTAAACATATGCTCTATGTCCTTATCTATGGTGTTAATCCACATATCTTTATGCTCACTTAGGTACTTTATCGCCTTCAGGACATTGAACGTGACTTTGTCTTCACGCAGTCGTAGCACCAATTTGCCTTCTTGTACATCAATCAGAGCCCCCCTTGTTGCTAGGAAAGGTCTTCCCAAGATAATTGGCACCGCAACTTCTTTTTCCATTTTAAGTATTACAAAGTCAGTAGGAAAAACAAACTTATCCCCCGTCACCAATACGTTCGCCACTATATCCCTCGGATATTTTATTGATCTATTCACTAACTGGAGTGACATAGTGGTGTCCTTTATCTCACTTACTGTAAGAACCCAATATTTCAACATGTTATAAAATTTATTTATCTTTAACAATATAGTATTTTGGGGATAAAATAAATTATATGGTGCTAAATACAAATATTGATTTTCGACAAAAAGAATGTCAACGTTAAAGTTAGGCAATATTTATTCCCGTACTGAGTGCCGCAAAGTATTTGTGGACCCCACAATCGAAAACGTGTGGATCCTACTAATATTCGTCGGACGACTTTCGAGATGTCCTAAAACTCAAATGGTCAATAATTATTGATCTGTCACTTTCTACTATATTATTACTCAGACAAAGATTGCAACAGTAATATAAATAATTGTGTGTGTGTATATATATATATATACATACTTGATGTTGATGTATTATAAATAATTTTCTACGATCAGTTTCAGCAATTATCAAATATACTAATATTATTTTAGAGTATG
>JAUMHB010074035.1:0-12847 GCA_032359685.1 Pittosporum tobira | reverse complement strand
TGTAAGACATGGATTTAATAATAAATTGGCAACCCAAATCGGGGTGTGGATGCCCAGATTTGGGGGTGTCACAAAAAAGACACGATAGAATAGGGAAGAAAGAAAGAAGATACAAATATTTATATTCCATTTGGTTCCCCATTATTTTTCAACTAAGATTTGATTGCTAACAATACATTTCATTCCAACACTCACTATTTTTTAGTGTAAATTTTATTTTATTTCTGTTACCTATGTAATGTGGAACCAATCACCAACACTGGGGTGTTCAAGAATATATCGCCAAGTTTGAAGGCGAAGGTTTAGCTTATGAAACATAACTTTAGAGACAGAAATGAAAAGTTTCCCAGGGAAAGTTTGGAGCAAATCTTTATTGGTTATTGCTATGGAAGATATGTTAGGACCTCATATTTTCTTTCATGCGTAGAAACAAATATAAGCTTAATTACAAACCTAAGTAGACAACTATCACATTTTTCCAACATTAGGATGAAATTGAATCGAGTTCCAATATTTCTACAAGCACGAAGAAAGGTATTGCATGACTCAGGGATTTTTTTTTTTAATCCTAAGATTACTTAGACTATGACCGATGAATTACCAGCTTACCAAAAGTTCAACCTTAACAAAACGATTCAAGATGATCATTACCTATAAATAGAAACATCGAGGACAATTTGCTATAAATGAAATACTAACGTCAAGTTTGTTTGGTTCTCATTCTTTAAGGAAAATGAATAAAATAAAATTTTATATTAAAATTGAGTGGTGATTGGAATAAAATTTGTTCTTAATTCTAAAATTTTTGTTGAAAATTAAGAGGACGAGAGAATAATAGGTGAATGATTATTAACGTGAGTTTCATCTATTTCATTATTTTTTTCATTTTTAACTTAATTTTAATATAAATTTTATTCTATTAATTTTTTTTTAAAAAAATAAAAACTAAACGCAATATAAAAGAATAGATGCTAGTTGATCTGACATCCTCGTATAGGGTAAAAGAAGTTCAAGTGGAACGCGACATGATACAATACATACACCGAAGTATGAGAAATAGTTTACATCATGAATATCCAAATAAACAGTTTCTGAGAGGAAGCCTTCTCTGGTCAACAAACATTTCATGTTAGACAATGTCTACAGTACTGAAACCAGAAGCTTTCCTTACCCAAACTTTGCATTAAATAAATCAATAAATTTGCCCTTCAAGACAACACCCCATAATATGCAAACCCATAAATAGGCTCTGTATATATTTGTTATTTATGCAACAACAAGGGATTCAAAGGAATGAAATTACCCAAACAATCGAAAACTGACCAAAATCCTTATACTTCACAAAATAAATTTTATTTATTTTTTATTTTCACAATTTTTTTAATATTTTAATAATGATTTTAATATAAAATGATGCGAGCAGTGTCCTTTAACTTAAATATATATATATATTTTTTTTTGAACTTCTTGGTATCCGATATCTTATTAGGACTCAACTAATCTAGAATTGAACTAAAATTTCGAACTCGAGACCTCTTATTAAGCTAACACAACTCCTGAGCTACGTACTTGGTGGTTCTCTGACTTAAATATCAATTCTTCACAATCATGTCATTACCATAACTAGCTAGCTGAGAGAGACACAGGTGACGACCTGATCAAGTAGCTGAAGAGAGCCACGTTTGTAACAGATGGACCGGAGAGACGGCTTGCCGCCTTGTTCAACTTGACCTGTTTCATCTTTCAAGTTCGATTCTGTTGCCATTTGACTCAAAGTATAATTGAACCCAACACAAGTCGAGAAACCTGCAGACAGATGCTGCTTTTTACTCACCTCGATAAAGCGTAATTTAATTCCTTCTGCTACTTTATTGTTAGCTTTCACTGTGAATTGAGCTAAAAAGTATCGAGTTATTGGTTCGGTGACGTGGGAAATATTGTGCAGACGCAAAGTTAAGGGATTTTCACGTCCTGTGGGGCATAAGGGACTTTTTTCTTTTGTGCAGATAAGTTTTTCTTTAATAACTATTTAAATAATTTCTCAAAAATCAAATAAATTCATGTTAATTAAAATTTAAAAAATTTAAAAATAAATATTCAAAAATTAATAGTGATTTTTTTGAAACGTATATATTACTTTACATTTTCATCAACAAGTCACATTTTATACAATATTTGATCCTAACTTCTAATAACATCATTCATAAATACTCTTCTATTTTAATTTTTAAGAGCATTTGTCTTTGTAAATAATAAAAACTAAGCGCTTTCATAAATTCAAACAAAAATAATAAATACCTCCAAAATCTTACTTAAATATTCACCTCTCATAAAACAATTGACACACAAAAAAAAGGTTAATATTATAGTCGTTTAACATAAAATTATAATTATTTCACTAATATCTATAAGGGTTTACAAATATATACATGTATATTATATAATAATAATAAAATCAATAAGGAAAAAAGTAGATACATCATAGTGTATCTTGTTAGATCAACATTTTAATCAAAACAACGTCATTTTGGTTTCTTTATTTTTTTTTCTCTACAAAGAGACGTTATTTTATCTTACAATATAATATAATTTTCATTACAATGTATTCCATCCGTCCAACTTATATTGTCTTAATTTTTTGATTATGTTTGACACATATTTTAAGACGCTCTAAAAATATATTTATATATTATATTTTTTAAATATTTTTGTATGCTTAATATATATAAAAAATAAATTATATAGGTCTATTTTTAAAACGTCTTAAAATTTGTGTTGAATATAATCAAAAAATTAAAACAATATAAATTAAATGGATGAAGTATTTTACTTGATACATAGTAATAGATCTACATTTTACTCAATCAATAATGCTAATCTAACAAAACAGTATACTTTAAATTTTGAATTTTAACTTCTCTCATCTCTAAGAATAACAGATAAGGAGTACAACAATAAGATAGATTTTGTTAAGTTTTCTTCTTCTTCTTCTTCTTCTTCTTCTTCTTTTATTTTTTGAAATAAGATGATGTAAAGTTGTTTGAGAAACATTCTCGAGAAGATTGAACGAATCAAGTGTGGAACAAAAATAATTATTTTTATTATTTTTCTGATTAATGAAAATAATTGTTTAATCTTTATTCTAGGGGTTCTTGTTGGTGAATCTTTTTCTAGTTTTCTTTATTATTATTATTATTATTATTATTATTGACATTGATTTTTATCTTATTTAAGCTCCGTAGTACTCTCTTTTTAAAATTATTCTTGGAGATGATGCTTTCTTCCGTTAATCATTTGTCTGAAAGCAGTGCCACCCTTCCAACCACTCCCTTTCACTTTCTTACTCGCGTAATCTTCAATTATTTATATCGTAATCAGCCAGTCATATCAATACAAAGATCCGGACCTGTTGGACTGTCAATTTCCAGGTAACTCTCTCCCCAGATCCATCTATTTATATATGTAAGTGCGTGTGTAATGGACGAGCAGCATTTTATGGCATGCGGCATTTCAAGGGTTGAATTTGTTAAAAATAAAAATAAAGGGTTGAATTCCATTCACATTTCAGCGGAATTATAATTTGCTCTTAGAATTTATATGAATGATGTGATGAATGTGGGAATGCTGTTGTTAGTTTGAAAAAAAGTGTTGTAGATGCTGATTTGGGAAATCTCAGATCCACCGGCATCGACTTGATTCATTTATAGTTTAGGTGAGATTTCCAATTTGAAAAAGATTTTACCCTATCTGATTCCATAAAAGTGCAAGTTATTACTTGTGCCACATAAAATAACATCACAAAATCACCGTCATGTCATTGCTACGAATATAGAATAATCTTATAATTTATTTTTAGTTATTTAGGGTATACATAGAATGAAATTATATTCTAAAAGTTACACATTCCAGTTTTAAAGTTACAATGAGAGCTGCATTGTATTTATTTATTTATTGCTGAAAGAATGAGTTACTTTATGGGTACAATAAGTTTTGATCGAATGTGTGTAGTGAATTTGTGGTTATCCGTTGCTTTGAGAAGATATTGGCTGATCTGGAAGTGTGGTGTTATTCTTGGTTGCAGGAGATTCTTTCCACTAAAATTAAGACGTGGTCCATTATTCAGTTCATGTTGAATAAAACTCCCTTATATGGTATGTTTGATGTTATGAAACCCTGAATTATGTATCATCTTGAATAGTAACAGAACAAAGAGGGTGAGTTTGAAGTCTGAAGGGGTGTTGGAGTTGTACCAGATTTAACAGATACTGTTATTGACCTAGTGAACAACGATTTGGTACGTCCATACCCAAACAGGGTACTCTGAGTCTCTGACATACGAACACTCTAAATTTGGCAATCTCTAATTATTTCCTTATTTCCAACTCTAATTTTGCAAATATTAATATCTAACTTAAGACTTAAGTTGACGCTCAAGCATCATATTTGTACTAAATTATTTCGAGAACAATTAGCTTGTCGGTGCAACTAACAATCTTCTATAGCAAATAGCTTTATTGCATTTATAATGAGCGAGAATTTCTTACTGTAAGCTCTATATAAAACTATACTCAGGGTACATGTTTAAGCCTATTTAGCATCCCACTTTCCTGCATTCATTCTAGGAACTGAGACATGATTCAGGTAACATTGTGTTGGACAAGTTAAACTGTACTCCTTGAGTCCCAAAGAAAGGGCACAGTACCCCTTTCATCATACTTAAATTCATGGGCCACGCCTATAAGTAACTGATTTTATGTAGCAATCTGAATTTTGAGAGTCACAACTATGCAAGATTATTTATTTATTTATTTATTTTGTGTAATTGTTTATGTCTTTTCTTTTTACTGTTACACAGGTTTTAAAAAAAATTAAAAAAAATAAAAAATAAATAAATCTTTGATGAGACTTGAATGAAGTTGAGTCTGTCATTTACTGTGCAGAAGGATGAAAGGAGGAGGCTTCTATGGATTGAGATCAAAACAAATTAATCTCTTCCTTGCTGCTACTGCTTTCACAATCTATATTTTTTGTGGTGGGGTGAAAACACCCATTGGATCCTCCTTACCTCAACCTCAGAGTCGAGTCTTGAAGCTACATCCAGGTTTTTCTCCCTATATACCTTGTTTAAAATCATTCAGCTATGTTCTTATCTAGTTACTAATGTTAGTTAGAAATTTATACTGTGAAGCCACTTGGAAGTATAAAAGGTTTAAAAGATGCTAAAATATTCATTTGTTGAAAGTACTCGTAGTATTTTATTTTGAACTTTAGTTTTGTACTTGATAGTGACAGCAGGAGAAGAAGTACGAATCAAACAATTTCTAGAAGGAGAAAATGTTTCACGAGCGAGGGAGAGCATTAATGTAGTAGCTGTAGCACCTGTCCTTTCCACAAACACTAGCTCTTTTAAGAGTGAAAATGGAAAGAAAAATCTAACTGTTCGTGGAACAACTCAAGGTAAAGTTTAGTTTTTATATGATTTATAACTAACTATATATTTTTATGAGACTCGCAGGAAAACTGTGAAAATTATCTCAAGCCACAAATGTCTTGGAAATACTAAACTGCCTTACTACTAGCTATTCATTATATATGACGGTGGTGTTTTTTTATCCATCTGTTTATGCTAATTAGCCGTTTTTCACCATGTTTCTTAAACAAAATACTCTTTAACCAGTCTGTGATTGTTATTTGGTATGACTTGTATTTCAGCCTGTAACTATGCTAAAGGAAAATGGATCACGGATGATAATTGGCCTCTGTATTCTGGGTTTGGTTGTAAGCAATGGCTGTCGTCAATGTGGGCTTGCCGCTTGACACAACGCACTGACTTTGCATACGAGAAGTTGCGGTGGCAACCAAAAGATTGTGAAATGGACGATTTTACAGGGTTTAAGTTCCTGACAAGGTACTGGTTTGCAGAGTCTTAGGAAACTTTAGGCATTGTTGTTTGACTAAACCGACTAAAGGTTGTTGGGGTTTGACTAAACCGACTAAAGGTTGTAGGGGTTTATATATATGCATTAAAACTTGATAATCTTTTTTGACAGTCACAGATTAATTTATTAAAAGTATGGATTTCAATTGATAAATCATTAAACCATAACTTCAACTACTCAATCTGCTTCGTTACTGATAGGGTCATTGCAAAGCTGACCTAATTGAAAAATGAGATATACCATACAAGTAATCTTACTGTCTGTGGTACAATTGGAGTTTCCATTAATTATGACGTAATTCATTTCAGGATGCGGGATAAAACTCTTGCTTTCATTGGAGATTCATTGGGCCGGCAACAGTTCCAGTCGCTAATGTGCATGGTCACTGGTGGTAAAGAGAGGCCTGATGTTCTTGATGTTGGATGGGAATATGGTCTTGTCAAAGCTCGTGGACATGTACGTCCTGATGGGTGGGCTTATCGTTTCCCAACCACAAACACCACCATCCTCTATTATTGGTCTGCGAGTCTCTGTGACTTGGAGCCTTTTAACATTACAAATCCAACCACCGAATATGCCATGCATCTCGATCGTCCTCCAGCATTTCTAAAAAATTTCCTTCCCAAATTTAACATCGTTGTTCTCAATACTGGGCATCATTGGAATCGAGGGAAGTTCACCGCTAATCGGTGGGTCATGTATGTTGGGGGCAAACCTAATACCAACAAAAAGATTGCAGATATTGGAGGTGCTAAAAATTTTACCATTTACAGTATCGTCAACTGGGTAAACTCCAAAATCCCTAAATATCCAGGCTTGAAAGCCTTTTATCGTTCTATCTCACCTAGACACTTTTTTAATGGAGATTGGAACACTGGGGGTACTTGTGACAATACTACTCCTCGATCTGGGGATTTGGAAGTTACGCAAGATGCGTCGGATGATCCACAAGCTGCAGGGGCAGTGAATGGAACTAGGGTTAAGTTCTTGGATATAACCGCTATATCACAGCTGAGAGACGAGGGTCATATTTCCAGATATAGCATTAATGCGACTCCCGGAGTACAAGATTGCTTGCATTGGTGCTTACCTGGGGTTCCTGATACATGGAACGAACTCCTTTTTGCGCAACTCTAGTCCCATAAAGATGGCCCACTTTCTGCCTTGGAGAAATATATACACCATTCCCACTCAAACAACTGCAATCAAACACAAAGGAGAAACGTCATTTAAACGAATTAGAAACCAGAGCCAGCTGGAGAAACTCAGGACTGCTGGTATTGAAATTCCTTAACCATGCATACATGTTTCTTATCCATGGCTTGGCTGAACGTAATTCTTTCTTGCTACTTTCAATACACTTCGATGGTTATGGAGTTGGTAGAATGCGTTACTCTCATATGGACGAACTTTAGGTAGTAGTAGTAAAACATATTTGAGTTCAGGTTAGGCACTGTATTTCTATCTATAGTATAAATAATATCCTGGAAAATGCATCTGAGTAGTTTTGGTGGCTAATTTTTTAAGGTTATGAATAGTGTTGTTTTCAATTTTATTGAACGGCAAAGTCACCTCAGCCACTTTTTTTTTTTTGGTGGGTCCCGAAGAGCCATAAGGCTATGATCAGTGTTGCTTCTGCTTGTCGTCTGACTGCAAATTTGTAATGAACTTTGGCATGTTTGCTGACTGTTCCTTCCCCATTTTTCAGCATACTGCAAACAGGTGACAGAATAAAGAAACTACGACTTTGATTTGGCTGGTAGGGTATGTTAAATTTGTTTAGTTCGATTTGATTGTCGTACTTACAGCATAGGTTTGGTATCAAATAAATAAAAATGTCCCAAACTCTAAATAGAAACACACCCTATAGCCTCACATGCCATCTTGGCTTTAAACGGTCGCTAAGGGATACAACCTATGAATTTTATCTTATTATAGAGTTTTAACAAGATTAGGACATATTTATCTCTTTTAAGCTACCTTTTATAATTGTAGGTTTAATATTAACACATTAGATTATACAGCAATATAATTATAGAAATATAATTTTACAAATATAAATAAGACATAAGAATGTACAATAATATGTAATTATGATTGGAGTTTTGACATACCGTAAATTTAGACTACTGGGAGGTTCTCTTTCGAAGGGTTCTCCGAATGATTTATTAAAGATTTATATATATAAATGAAAGCTTAATATTGAAAGATTAAATATTTACAATATTACTGGCTCAGCACATGAGTTTTTTGCTTCTACTTGTTTTTAGAGAGAGAGACTTTTCTTATTTGCCTTCTTCAACTCTAAAACTTTCGAAGCTTTATTCATTACAAAACATCTGGGTTTATAGTGGGCTGCCATGGACTAAAAGAAAGATAATTTACATAAGAGGACTAAAAGAAAAATATACAAGAACTTGTTTTTAAAAACAGAAAGTATATGCTTTTTTGATTTTGCAGAACCAACTATCGTCTTTATGTTGGAACTTTGTCATATAGGCCACCTTTTGAGTACTGGTATTAGCTTGTAGGTTTTCTTGTTTGTACTGGTACTAACTTTCTTTATTATTGGTGCTAGAAATTTTTCAATAGAAGATAATTTTTTCTTTTAATCTTCTCTTCCTTGATAATTGCTTTCTGATCCGGGTAAGGCATGAGATAAGGGCTTTACGTCAAGCATATCATCGCTGACGTATTCTAATTTTTTGTCAATAATTTTTTCCACTTCTTTCATCAGAATATCCATCATTTCCTTGTATTGTGAAGACGAAAGATTTGGAGTATTTTTTGAAGTAGATGTTGTATTTTGGGATTCATATTTTTCAATAATTTTTTCTTTATCAATAATTTGGGATAATTTCTTATTTTATTTTTTCAAATTTTCATTTTCATAAACAAACTGATCATTATATTTTTCTTATATTTGAAATCTCCATATTAAGATTTCTAACTGTTTTTTCCATAGTCATGCAATGATCACAAAAAAAGATTTTGTCTGTGTCATGTACTATGGTAGTTGATAAATTTGGATTGGTCCTAAGACTTAGAGAAACATAATATTTTAAATCAAAATGTTGTCTGGCAATAGATAAAGCTTCATCAAGGGTACTAAACCCTTTAAATACTGCTCCAATATATCCGCTTATAGCTTCTGCCACTTTTGGCCAAGTATGGAAGACTCCAGTTTTGTGTCCCTAAAAGACTATATAGAAGGCAAATTTGTCTTTTGTCTTCTTTTGAAGATCTTCCAAGTAATATGAGAGCGCAATCATGACAGAGATAAAATATAATAATTTTTTCCTGTCTTTAGGGTCATTTAAATGTTGGTGATGTGAGGCCCATAAGTTGTCAAGTAAACATTTGTCCACAATTGTTGGACTAGTTTTGAATTGAAAAGCATATTTGTTATGGGGAAAAGTATATAAAAATAATTTCTAGAACTCCACCTTCTTCTTCTCTTCATGAGAAGTAGATACTTTTTGGATAGATTTTGATGGACTTGCAATAGCTTTAATCACCATGGTAGATTTGTTTTTATCCATCTACAAGTCAAATAAGTAATATTGATAAAGAGTCAGCTAATAAATTATCTTTAGCCTTTATATGTTCTATTTTGACTTGTGAAAGTCCATGATTTATGACATAATTTCTAAATATTGCCCATATTCTTTGAGAAATTTTACTTTCATTTTGTTTTTCATAGAACTTTATAATAGTTTCACAATCAGTTCTAATCGTAAATTTCTTTCTAATAATAAATATTTCAAAACTTTTCAAGTCATTAATAACAGCTTATATCTCATAATCTATAGAGGATAAATTTTTGACATGATAAACCCCACTAGAGTACCGACAAATTTGTTCTTCAGCTTTTTCGGAATATTGTGAGGGTCTTTTGAGTAAAACGACACCCCAACCAATAACACATCCATCTGTTTCAATAATTAGATAGTCGGTGTGTAATGGTAATTTTAAGGGAGGTAAATTAGAAATTAATTCTTTAACTTTTCTAACCAGTTTTTTTATCTTCTTCATTAAAATATTTTTGACCTTGCAAACTTGTTTTACTATAAAGGGGTCCAAGATATTTTCTAAGACCTTTTACGAAATTTCTTGCATAATTATATATTCCTAAGAACTTTTTAAATCTTTAAGATCTTTGAGATCTTCAGGGAATCAAGAATTTTTTGAGAAATATGAGATTGTAATTTTACAGCTCCTTTTCCTAATTCTAGGCCAAGAAACTTAATGTATGATTTACATAACTCCATTTTCTTTTTTGAAATAATTATTCCATGCTCTTTAAATAATTTAAAAGCAACTTGTAAATGATCAATGTGTTCTTTATATGTTTCTGAATAAATAAGTATATCATCGATATATACTAAAATAATTTCTTTATATGGAAGGAAAATTTCATCCATCCTTCTTTGATATACCGATGGTGCATTTTTTTAGACCAAATGACATTACTAACCATTCAAAATGTCTTAAGGGTGTAGTAAATACTGTACATTCTATACTATCTTTGTCCATCGTAAATTGATGAAACCCACTTTTACAATCAAACTTGCTATAATATTTACTTTCTTGTATATGTATTAAAAAACTATCTTTGTCGAGTAAATTATATGAGTCTTCATAAGTATTATCATTTAATCTTTTATAATTTATGATCATCCGACTTTTTCCTCTAACAATTTCACTATACTTTCTTACTATAAAGGCGACAGATCTATGTCTAAATTTTGATTTTCTTATATAACCTTCTTTTATTAGTTCTTCTATATGTAATTTAAATTCTTTTTCATCTTCAAATGTTGCTTTAATATTTACAGTTATTATTCTCATATCAGGATTTTTAAGTCTAAGTGTACATATAGGTTTATCTTTTTCCCAGTATTTTAAAGATTTTTCTCCTATTATTTCTATTTTTTTTCTAATTCTGATATAATATCTTCAATTTCTCTAGTAAGGAAAATATTTTCTATTTTTGGGGACATAAATAGTCATTTGTAATTTCATCTAAATTTATTATACACATATTTTCTCTATCTATTTTAAGTTTTTGGGATTCAATATTTTCTTGGCATTATCCTTTACTTTTGCATTTACATTCTTCTTTAGTACAATTATTGTCTATTTCTTTTAATGCTTTTCTGATCCCTCTTTGTAAGTCTTTTAATTCTATTTTTTCAGTAATTTTCTTAGGGTTATCAAGATTTTTTATGAATTTTTTGAGTGCTGGGGGTTGTCCACCACGCTTAGCTAATAACTCTGATGTATTGTAGGGGAAGGTTGGAAGATATGGAGTTTTTAAAGGAGATATTATAGTATTTTTAAATAATTGTAGATGATTTCTTGTTGCAAGAAATCCTCCATTATCTTTAAGTAGAAAGCATAATCCTAAGATTAGGTCTACATCGACTTCTAATGGTTGAAAAATGATATCTGTAATATCATAATCTGGACCATAAATTCTGCATTAATTATAGAATTGTATTTTAGATTCTTTAAGTTGGTATTTATACTCATATGGAGTATTATTTATTCCTCTTTCTATTAACCTTACTTTAGGGGGTAATTCATAACAATCTGATGGTTCTAAGATTTTACTATTAATAACATTTCTGATACATTCAGAATCAATTAATGCCCTTATAAAAAATATTTTTCTTGTAGATAGAATAAGTTTCGTATCTACTTTTAAATTAATTAATTCATCATTATTACAATTAAATGTTATTGGCTAAGAAGATATTTGTTTTATAAGATTTATAGATCTAAATTCTTCAACATCTTCTTATATATGTTCTAATTTTTGCTTTCCTTTTAATTCTATATTTATTTTTGTTTCAAGGAGTTCAATCTTATTTTCTAAGATTTTTGTCTTTTATTCTAGATTTTCTATTCTTAAGATGTAGGTATCTTTATTTTCTTTTATAATTTCTTCATCAGATAATTGTTTTAAGGTTATTAGGCTATCTTTACATTTTTTTATGTAACAGTTTGCACATTGATATCTTTGTTTTCTTCCTGGATATTTTGTGCATTCTGTACATGGTTTAGAATCACTCCCTAATCCTTTTTTCCAATTATGACTACATTCTATTTTTCCATTATTTTTCCATTATTATTCTAAAATTATTAAATTCTTTAATTAAGCTTCCTTCATCTGAATCATAATCCTTTGGATTATATTTAATAATTTCTTCACTCACAATACTATATATGGACCCATTAGATGACATTTTATCATCTATTTCTAAGAGATCTTCTCTTATAACTTCAGCAACTAGGCTTTCTCTGTTATATAAATTTTGTCTTTTTGGGCACTTTGTAGCAAAGTGTCATTCCTGACCACAAGTATAATAGCTTAATTTATTTTGGTATGTTCTATTTTTATTATATTTCTTCACGTGTTTTTTAGGATTTAAAAATGGCTTTTTCATTTTTGATTTTCTAATATAATAAACCTTAGGATGTCTGGGTCCTTCTTTCTTTTTATATCTTGAATACTTTTTCTTTTCAGGGTTTCCATATTGTTGTGTTACAAATATATTTTTACAAAAACTATAGTCTCCTTTAAGTTGTTTTTGTATCTCTATATGAGTGCATTTTTCTTTTAATATTTTAACAATAGAGGTTACTTTAACCGCAATACTATTTTGTAAATAATTACTTGGATCTATAATTGGGTTTTCTTTATTCCATCTATCAAATATTTCTTGTCCTAATGCTACTGGTAGTTTCTTAAATAATCGATCTCCAATATCTTTTCTAAAAGTATTCCCAGATAGGGTAGTATAATAAACAAATTCTTGTAAAAATGGTTTTACATATTTCCAATCTTTTAAACTTAATTGTTCTAAATTTTTTATGGCTTCTTGTTGTAAGGTAAGTTGTCC
>JAUMHB010074013.1:0-12855 GCA_032359685.1 Pittosporum tobira | reverse complement strand
AAAAAAAATCAAATATTATAAAAAAAATTATTAATTTACTCAATTCACATTTAAATTTGAAAGTTTTTATTTTTAACAAATTAAAAAAATATTTACACAAAATCTAAAATTATATTTTATAACATATTAGTAAATAATTGTATCTGGTAAAGCTGTTCCTTCGAACTAGTTACAAAGAAAGTACCAACTTCTTTATTCTTGCCATTTTTTCACAATTTGTTGCTGTACCACCAAGACTGAAACCGGTTTGTTGACATCTGAAGATGCCAACATGTCTCCTAATGCCCCTAATTCGGGCACCTCGCTCCAGTCCGATAAGCCCGAAAAGAGCGACGAATCCTCTCCATGGCGTCGGCCTACCATAATTAGGTCAAAAATAGTTTCCAATGTGTTCATTATTGAAGCAATCTCTGTACCATCATTCACTTTCTCCTCTCTATAAACTATATTCTCCCGAGTAGTACTCTGAATCTTTATATCCCTCAATGCCTCCCTGTCCACAATTGTATCCCACTGATCAGTCAACTCATCCGGGGCCAGCAGCCGAACAACCGTCAACTGAACTCCCACCGACCTCACCATACGTTTCGCATATGCCAAGACTTCACGATCATCATCACCTCCCAAGAAAACGACCGCTACACGATGCAGAGAGTCCAAGGATCCCTCAGACGACTGGCGGAGGATTTTACGACGATCAATGAGAATGCCTACCGAACAAGGAGCCATTTGCATTACTTCCCGGTTCATCGTCCTATGAATATTACTGTCGAAAATAATTTTACCCTGTTGATTCCATTTTCGATGAAACGGGAGTAAAATCAACGAGGTTGACTTGTCAAAGGCGATGGAGCAAATGTCTTCGTGCATGAATCTCGGGAGCGACATTGAAGTAAATACTTGAACTGTAACCAATCCTGAATATACTTGCTCCAAGTTTTGAAATGTATCGATCATCTGTTGAGAGTAAGAGCCGCCTGAGGAATTCTTCTGCCCTAGCTTGTGGTTGATTATGAGTGGCGTGGCTCGACCAACAAGCTCTACAAGGTGAAGGGCGTAGGCACCAATGGGGCCCTCTCTGGACGGACCAGAAGCTTCTAGAAGCTTTATGGCAGCCAAGGCATCATCGACTCTGTGGACGCATGCAAGTATTCGGAGCTCAGAATTGTATGGAGTGTGTAGAATGGTTCTTTTCTCGTAGCCTCTGTATGTTCTTGAATGATCATAGAGGAGCTCCACGGAGAGGTGCGTGAATGTTGCCGTTGCGGCTATCCACATAATTACCAATGTAAATATTTCGGCATCTATTGACTGCATTCCAATATTGAAAGAAACTAAGAGATCAGTTGCAAGTCTTTGCTGATACAGATAACTGGAGCATAAATCATACATTCTTTCCAGATTGCTGGTAAAATCAATAATTTACAACATTAATAGCATACTGCCAAAGGCTGGAAAACTGAATTCAAAGAGTTTACTCCCTCCAATTTAATTTAATGTTTTCCTAAACTCCATCAAAGTCAAATGGGGACATCTAATCCTGAACAGGAGCATTTAACATGTGACACCGTTGATACGTACTTCCTCCCCATATTAAGTCTCACAATTTGACTTTTATGGTCAAATTGATCATTTTCATAATCAATAAATTATGTATTTTCTCCAAAATATGAGCGTTAGATTTCATAACCATATAATACTATAGACACACGCACATATACATTGATCCAAAAATGTCAGTTTTGGCCGTCAAGATTAGAATAGGACATTTTAATATGGGATGGATGGAGTATCACACGTATACATACCTGGTTTCTGTAGATTGTATCATAATATGCGCCATGAACAATTCCTTGGACACCCATTATTATGCCAACGGTAACCGCATCTCTTATAGGCACTTTGTTTAACAACGCCGACCCTAAAATAAGCCCAAATTTCGCTATAACGGTTAATAACATGATGAAGCATAGTGTCCTCAGGAAGTGGAAATCATAAAAAGTAGCCACATCGATTTTCAGGGCACAATTTGTCACCATTAATGGAGCTAACAAGCCTGAGATGATGGTGTCCAACTTATCTGCGAGTGTAGAACCTAAAGGAGGACCATCAGGGATCACCAAACCAAGCACAAATGGAACAAAATGGTACTGTAATCCTATCTGGTCACATAAAATGGCCGTCATAATAACTGTCCAACAAATAAAAGCAATGTAAATCTGTCTTACGGGCTTCCCTTCTGGCGTCCTCTTGATAATTTTGAAGAAAAGTGGTCGCATGCCAAAAATAACAAACAAAATGATAAGAACACTTTGAGTGGCGGATTGAACCCCCAAGATTTTTTTTAGCACAGCAGCATTAATGGTGAAAACTTGGTTCCATAGTGCAGAAGTTGTACCAATCAAATCACTTATTAATGTTGACGCCAAACAGAGGCGGCCAAGCTCAGAATTCATGATTTTTAGGTCAATTAGGAGGCCACATACAACGGGAAACGAGGTTATGGATACTATTCCCATAACAGATGATACAGTGGGTATTCGATAAATTGCTAGATATAAATTTAATTTGTCAGTCACGAAGATGGTTATAATTAAAGTTGGGATTGAAGCAGCGAGGCCAATAGAGATGCACTTTCTTCCAGTTTTCCATGCCATGCTTGGATCCATCTTTACTCCAACTAGGAACATGAAGTAAATGAACCCAACTTTCGCCAATACGTCCAGTAGAAGATCTTGTTCTGGGAATACTACATTTTGTAGTTCTGGAGCAACATGGCCAAACATACTCTTTCCTAGTATGATACCAACCTGCTTACACACGAAACTTCTAATTAAGGAAACATACTTAAGGATGAGAACATTGTACTCTTTTTTCAAAACAAACAGACGACACGAGTGTTATATATATATATATATATATATTTGCACCAAGTTGTTGGTGGCCCCACCATGTTAACAATCTCAAAATAAATTAGCTCCCACATAGCAAATTTCACGATGAAGTTTAAATTATCTTAAACACTATTTCCTCCTTCTCATAAAATATGAAATATTAGATTTTTTACAAATATTAAAAAATATATTGATTATAATAATAATTTCTTAAATTGTTAAGAAAAAAGTAGGAGTAGATTTAGACTATAAGGATTGTGGGGCCATCTTATATGATAGGATGTTTAAAATAAAGAGCGAAACGTTAATTCAGACAATTAGAAATACTGTTGCAAGTTTTAGAGACATCTCGAAAAGAAAGTGTTATAAGTTTTTATGGGATGGAGTAAATACCGCAACTAGTGCTTCTTCTTCACGGGAAATATTTTTATAGCCAGGGCTAGAAAACATGCATATTCACATGTGATTGAGGCTTCTTGTAAGCTAGAACAATATGCATTCTTCTTGTTCAAATTTGTATGCTCAGAAAAATCAAAATATCTTGCACCAGCACATTGTTTTTCATATATTTGGCCTATATATTCTTGTAATTCACACTAGCTAATACCCTACACAGGCAGGTAGGCAGGCAGGCAGGCAGGCAGGCAGGCATAAATAAATAAATAAAATGAGGGATATAGAAACATGGAGGGTACCAGAATTTCAGAGACAATCCGAGGAAAATTTATGCGCCTGAGTAGTAGATGGAGGGACTGAGTAAGGAGGAATATTAGAGCTAGTTGCAGTTGAAGACGCGGTAATGCATAAACCAGAAATCCCCCTCCTCCTTCATTTTGTGGCAGTGCAAATAAGCCTGGTGAACGAAGTTTTATGTCAACCTTGCATTTCCCATAGTTGCCGGGGTATTCTCCTTTGGACAGGAATTCAACCAGGTCCATTATGAATTACAGACGGCTTAAAAGCAAGCAGATGGAGATAATTAGTGTCTACACATCTGCAAAAAGTAATAATTTAATGCGAAAAACACATTGCTCGTCCATCTCCTCTGGCCCAGAATCCCACAACATAAAATTTATAAACACTACAAGCCTGATCACGCTATATGTTGTTGCTAAATTATGACAGCAAACGAGAAAATGACAATCAACAATAACACGTCGACAACAACAGATTAACTAGTTTGGGATAGAATTCAAAAATAGATGGAGAATGAATGAAACTGTCTAATAATGTTGAAAGAACTACCGCAAAATGTGGCAAAGTTGGTTAGAGTCATGTTGTTTTACATGTACATGTTGGTTAGATCAAAACATTTTCTCCAAAATTATTCAATGTTTTAACTAAACTAACTAGCAATATATATATATATTCCAAACTTTCAATAAGGGGAAAGAAAACTCATCTTGCAAATTTGAATATAGTGCAAATTTAAATTTAATATTCATTGTATTTTCTTTTGACAATGCGCGTGCACCAAGACAAATGCAATATATTACCCGCCAACAACGTATAATGGATGGTAATCTTGTAGCATACTATGTGTGTATGTATGTATGATCACCAATTTAATGTACTCGAAAATATGATATTAAAATGCACAAAATGTTTATTACAATATTTTATTTTTAATTAATTTTTTTAATATATTCATATGTAATATTTTTATTTATAATTTAAATATTATAAAAATATTTTTTTTAATACATTTTTTATATACTTTAAAATTAGTGTCACGATCGTAAAAAATAATTATAAAATTTATAAGATGGAAGTAGAATATAAATAAGTCATAAAATGTCTTCACGTGGTTACGTGCCTAAATCGAACGATACATTTTTAGAAACAATTAATACTTACATAGTAGCAGTAAAATGAAGTAATGAAAGTAATTTAGGTGCTAAGATAATAATCTACGCCAAAAGACGGAAAGGGAAACCAGGCATCCAAATCCCCAACTAACTCATTAAAACTTATTAGTCAGAAACTACATATTTACCTACATTTAAAAATATAATAATATTAAATTTTAATTTATAACTGTTAAATTTTAAATTAATGTAAATAAAAATTTATTTTTATAATTAATAATATTTTTTAAATACTTTAATCTTTCTACAATCATATTTATAATTATTAAAATAATTTAAATAATTTAAAATTTAAAAATATTAAAATTAATATTATTTTTATATTTTAAAATAAATAAAAATTTTACAAATCTCTTTTTACAGAAAATAACAGATATTTCGTCAAATTGTCACACATGATATAGTGTCAATCATTCGTGTAAGGATATGTGTGAGAAACTACAGGTGGCAGTAACCCAGGAAAACTAGGTGCAGATGTACAGGTGCACCTAGATTTTGCTACTTTGTTTAAACAGTTAAACCACACCTGTCATAAGATTAAATGGTTTTTTATTTTACAGGTTAAAAATAATATATTATCTGATCTTAATTTTATTCTGACAAATGTAATAAATTAAGAAAATAAAAAATTTAAATTATTATTATTATATTTGTCAAAAAAAAATTAAACCAGAAAATATAACACTTTTCTTTTCATTTCTCCACAATTCTTTGCTTCTATTTTTGTTTCCCACGTTATCTTTCTTTTTTCTTTCCTTTTTTTTCTTTTTTGTGTTTCTATAATGTTTTGTAATCTTTTTCTCTCCACGAATATAATTTTTCGTTTTGGGTTTTTTTTTTTTTTTTGGAATTCTTTTTGTCCCCAGAAACATGACTTGTATGCTCTAATTAATGTTTTAAAAAGTAGCAAATAAATTTAAATGTTAAAAATTAACGTTTAAATAAAAAGTAATTGATTTTTTATAAAAAAAAAAAAAAAATCAAATCTAAGAATTTAATCAATATAATGTAGAAGATAAAGGACTGTAAACATTAAATCAAATTTAGACCAAAAAAAAATATTTAAAACGCAACCTTTTAAGACTAGTCTTCATAATTTTATTGGATAAAATAAATTTAAAAAATTAATTAAAAGACGATAGAAATTAAGAGGATAACTTACGCCTAACCAACCCCATCCTATCCGTAATATCCTCCAACTTCGCGTCTGTTTTCCTCTCATCACTTTATATAACCGACGAGATCAGAACGGATAAGCTGCATCACTCTGGGTAGCACCACCATCTCCAATCTCCGATCAAAGATACCTCAAATGGCCATGAACGTAATGTCCCGTAACATTTCATCATCGACTTTGAATCCGAACGCTCCGATGTTCGTGCCGTCGGCATATCGTGCGGTGGAGGATTTCTCCAGTCAGTGGTGGGAACTAGTCGAGTCATGTCCTTGGTTCCGTGACTACTGGCTCCAGGAGTGCTTCTCCGATCCCCAAAGTTCAGATCCTGTACTCCCCGAAATCGATGACCTGTTTGACGACGACGTCGTTGTCGAGTCTCACGCCGTCAAAGGTGAGTCAACTATACCGAGTCGATGATCTTAACTCGTTTGCGAACTCACTATATTTTGTTTTGATTTACTACTTTGTTTGTAGATAATGAGGGAAAAGCGAGTCAAAAGGAGTTGATCTCGTTGGCATCGCTGATGTGGCGCAAGCCGCGTGTTAAGGCGGGGACGCCTCGGTACGGACTGAAAGCTCCCAAGATCGTCAACGTGAAAGTGAGTCCGAGGCCGATTCAGCAGCCGAGGTAGAGTGAGTGAGGGTATGTGGTGCAGTGAGTTAATGAGTTTCAGAATGACCGAGTTAGGGTTTAGTTGTTGTGCACTTGTGCCCCCAGTTGATGTACAGTGACTCTATTAACTCGCTTTGTAGTTTGTGTGATGTGCACAGAGTGTGTGTGTGATTTGTTTTACTTGGTTAACTTTTGATTTGAGCATAAATTAATAAAAGGGGCTGTTGTATAGATATATTACTGTATATCTTGTAAAATTATAAAATAATATTTTTTATTTTGTTTTTGTTTTTAAATAATGTAAAAAAATAAAAGGATAAAATAAAAATTTTGTTCTCATGTTTATTTCGGAACGACATTCATGATCCATCAGATTGGAATGGATTTGACTGGATCTGGTTTAATCGAGTATGTATTGAAATTCAAAGCATTAAAGTATGTAAGGCTTGGTTCTTTAGCCGATTGTCGTTAGATTTATGGTCATTCAAGCGCACCGCATGGACAAGCGATTATTATATGATAGCAATTTTTATTGTGCGAGTTCAGTGTTTCTGGAGCTTTAGACATTGTTTGGAATTACTTATTAGAGCAGATTATCATGAGCTAATAAAAAATTAATGTGATATTTTAGAATAATTTTTTTTAAAAGTTACAAATAAAGAATTCAAGTATTTTCTACATTTGTTGAAATTTTTAAAAAATATATAATTTTTTAAAATTAACTTTATATAAACTTTACATAACGGGACTTTTAAAACATTATCATATTAAAAAGTAGTAGTGAGTTTGTTGCGTTTGGAATAATTTATATGCAATTACATTAAAGAAAAAATTCACTTTATATGCATTACATTAAAGGAAAATTTTAACTAAAATAAGTTCACAGTGTGTTTAACTTCAAATGTTAGAAGTCATATGTTCGTCGTAAACAAAATAAAGAAATTGAATACTTTAAAATTCCATTTTCTTCCAAGTCTTGGTCCAATAAGATACCTTCATTCCTCCTAAAATTAGTTAGAGATGCCATATCAGATCCTAAAATTTAAATTTAAAATAAATTTATTTTAATTTGGTTGATATTGACGTTAATATTATAAATTACATATAAAATACTATATCGTATAAATTTTTAAATTTTAAAAATATTATTAAATTTATATATAGTAATTTAAATATTAAAATTTAAAATTATCTCTAATTTTATAAATAATAAAAATACGGAATAATTCAAAACATTAATATTATACTCCATTTGTCCCAATTTTATTGTTCTAGTAATTCTTATTTTGGTTTGTTTCAAATTAAATATCTTATTTCCTTATATGTCATCATTTTGATTATATTCTTTCGGAGTTACTCTTAATTATTTATGTTAATTTTTATTGAAATTAATGTAAAGTGCATAAAAAAAGGGTAGAAAATAGTGGAAGGAGAAAGAAAATATAAGAAATTAACTTTTTTTTGTATATTTATAACTAATTATCACCCATATGCTTACAAAAGACAACACGCAATCACGCACGCACACACACTCACTGTTGCCATGGTTCAAGACCCTGAACGCTCCACACACACACTGTTGCCATGGTTCAAGATCCTGAACTCTCCGCTGAGAGATGAGAGTTAATTTCATTGGGCAATTGCCTGCTTGGTATATAAGAAATTGATTTTAAAAAAAAAAGAATTAGTCTAATATCATATTTAACTATTATTTTAAAAAAGTATAAAATAACATCTTAAGAAGAAAAATATTTCTTAATAGCTATGTAAAATAAAATTAAGACATTTATTTTGAAAAAAAAATGAGAGTATAAGGATATTGGTAATATGGTGGTCGAGATCAGTAAAAGAAAAAAAAAAAAAAAAACTCTCTAATAAAATGTGAAGTGGGTACAAAATAGATGGGTAAGTTTTCATATTTTCGTATGCCCAACATCATATAAACTGGAAATCGGTGGACGGTGTTTACATTACAGCATTAGTGTAAGACGAAGCTTGCTCCTCCCAGTTGCTCGATTGCTTCCCAATCTTGTGAAGAGCTCTCATGACTTCTTCCGTTGTTACATTGCCCGTCACAGTCACCTTACTCAATTGTGTATCCACATCATATGTTTCTATATCTGCTTCCCAAAAATAAATAAATAAATAAAATAAACCATCATTTTCTTATATCATATGTTTCTATATTAATCCTGTAAAATATATCTTATTTTTTATTTTCTTTTCATTTTCTTATGTTTAAAAGACTCTAAATCTCTTGTTTCACTTCTCTTTGATCTTAGTTCGTTCCATGCACAACTGTCATATACTCTTTAACCACTTATTCCTTGTTACTTACAGATACCATAATTTAGATTGCATATCCGGCAACTACACAAACAAGTTAGAGACCTAACAGAGATTGAGACAGATAAAAGGGGATAGAAGATTTGATACTCACTCCTAATAATATATTCTTAACAGTATCGAAAAATAAAACTTACCTTCAATCTTCTTGATGGCCTTCAAAATCTTCTTGATGCATTCTTCGCAGTGTAAACCAACTTTCAATTCCACCACCTAATTCCACAAAAAAAAAAAAAAAAAAAAAAAAAATTCATATCAAAAATAAAATAGAATAAAATAGAATAAATTTAAATTTAAATTTTTTTTTATCATTTCAGATACTTGCATTTGCCATTTTTTCTTCAGTTGAAGAAAGAGAGAAAAAGAGGGAAGACGAGGGGGTTTTAATTGATTGCCGTGGTGAATAATTGAGTGCTGAACATTTTAAGCATGATGATGATAAGGTGGGGGTGAGGGTATGTGATTCCTATCTTTTACTTACTTTGTATTTTTCCTACTTTGATAAAAGCCAGCTTTATTAGACTTTTTAGTGACATTGCCCACCGGTCTACACATACGGACGGCTAATATTCGGTTACCTGTTCGGACTTTAGATGGGGGCAAATAAAGGGAATTTTGCCTTTATGTGGACAGCTATGATGTCACTCCAATTTGGAATAATTCAATTTTACGCGTTGTTATATATTTTGAGTTAAAATATTTAACTTATTTCATAATAATTATGAAAATTTTAAAAATATTTTAATTGGTATGTCTGTCGAAATATATTTTGATTCAAAATTTTCACTAACAGTAGACCTTCGAAGTGGATGGTTTAATCTCTCTAATTTTAGAAACAAAATCAGCTTCAAATTTTCAATAATATGGTTTTGTGAATTCTCAGATTTTACCGCGGCAAGAGGAGCAGGTAAAAAGGCCTACTATTTATGACGTGAAACAAATTTAAAAGTGAAAGATTTTTAACACAACGGATAAAATGAGTTTGGGGAAATAATTTTTTCGGCAATTTGAAAATAATTGTGTAAATGGTCCTAATCGAGTCAAGTATTACTTTGATTTTTATTGAGCATAAAATAAGCTTGTTTTATGCTCGTTGAACTGTCGAATCAAACTCGAAAATTTTGAATATTTTTTTTCCAAACACATTATTCTTTAGAAAAAAAAAAAAAAAAAAGGATTTAAAAGATCTAAAGTAATTACCTAAAATTTAAATTGTATTTATACTTTATTCGTTAAAAATTTTAATCGCGTTGTTAGTCGAACAAAAAACACAAATAGAGCCGAAACTGTTTTAGTGGTTTTACAAACAAACAAAATAAGGTGAAGGATGAATTAGGGTTGGGTCAGGTCCTTTACTTTTGGGTCACAGTCCAGCTAATTCTTGATGTGGACACCTTTAACTTTAGGCCACATTCTTTTGGACTGGATTTTTGTTTGCCAAACTTGGAAGAGGCCATTGAATTGGGCTGAAACTAATTCCCAGTTTGCAAAATATGTCCTCTGACCCTAGAAACAGTATTACCACAAAAAAAAATTAAAACAAATGATACTCTTCTCTTGCACCTTTTCATTCTCGTACTTCCTTTTTCTTCTCTCTCTTTTTTTTTTTTTTTTTTTTTTTTAAGTTTAATTAAATAAATAAAATTAATTAATTAAATTAAAAAAAAAATAAAAAGATTCTAATAACCAATTGTAACTTCTCACATACATAAGCAATTAGTCGTATCGCCAGAAACGAATATAATATTTGATTCCTTGTGGACTTTATCATGGTCGATTCCTATATAATGAAACCTTTATCTCACCTTCTTATTGAAAATAGAATAAGTGCTCCAAAATCGGTGAAGATAATAATGACTTTTCAAAACTAAGAACCAAAGGATATATATGTCAAATAATGGAATCAAAAAGTTGATGTACACGTAAAATTACGTTAAATATTAAATAATAGTATATTTGTTTTTAGTTATTTAAATTTAAATACCTATTTAGCTAGTAGCTCATATGTTACAACTATTATTATTATTATTTAAAAAAATTGGGGGTATCAATTTATAAATGTACAAGGGAGAATGATATTCCCTCACTTCTAGAATTAAATTTGATATCTGAAAATTGAGGATTTTTATGTACTTTCTTTGTTTTAATATGTAAGAGCAAAATAAATTTTTATTTTGTTCTAAATATAAAAACAAAATAATTTTTAAAACACGTATTTAATCCAAATTTGATAATTTTTTCACGAATACCTTATTCTACACTCTCTTCCGAAAATCTTTCCAAAAACGCTTACGACTTACCATCAATCATCTCTAGTTGTTTAGTGTTTGTATGCAACTATTAAAACTTATTTTATTCTTATAATAATAATTTTTTTAAACAACGTTTATTATACAATAAAATAATAATTACTTATTTTTGGATTTGGTCCCGTGAAAGAGAATATCCGATCCACGAAAATGACTTCGTTGTATTATTCTCAAATTCGCACAATATTTATTCTTACAAATATGTCTACATTTTGGTCTTCTTATCAGGATGACATCATCGTCAATATGAGCTATATCTTTTGATTTGCAATATCCAATTTTCTCATAATAATGTTTAATAATAATAATAATAGTAATAAATTAAAAAAAAATCAAATCTATTTTTCTGTCATAATTTAATTCTGATTCAAAATACGTATCTTTTTTTTTTTTTTTTTTTTTTTTTTTTTTTTTTTTTTTTTTTTTTTTTTGTAGACGTGACAAACGTGAAATGGAGGAACAAAGAATCCCAACTGAGAATTTCAAAAACAGAGTGGGATCGGGTGTGCCTATGCTCATGTTGTTTGCTTGGGAATATTCTTAAATACCAAGAATAATTAATTATATAGACGTTCCCAACTTGAGCCAACAATCCCTTTTCCCACTTTCTGATAGTAATTATTTTCTTTTTCTGAATATCTGGTAGTAATTGATTAGAAATCAAGCTAAGATGATAAGGATGATTTACAGCCTGAAATTTACTTTTAAATAAGAGTGTAAGAATGTTATATTAATTAGCACGTGTTAGAAACTTAAAACTCCAACTTGATCTAAGTTGAATCTTGTTCTTATCTGAATTATTTAGTCATGAATAAAATTCAGATAATTATCGTGATTTATCTCATTTACAGCATGATTAGTTGATTACATTAAGAACTTGATATTTAAATTAGTATATTTTTCATTCATCTAGGCTAAAATTAGACCATTTTAATAATTTAATACAATAAATAATGTAGATGAAGGTGATAAAAAAAGAATCGAGTATTAAATTATAAATATTAAGAGGTGAAAAAAATGAATGAATGGATGGAAAACGTATTAATTTCGCTTTACCTTATAACTTTAGATAAAAAAGTAAAAATAAAAAAAGATAAATTAGATGTGGTCGTTTGAATTTTACTATCTAATCGGCTTTTCAGTATATTTAAAAAAATAAATAGAATAGAAGTAATTTTTATTCTAGATTTACTCCTAAGGACATGTCCAAATTAGTTAGGTGTCATATAATTTAATATTTGAATATTGTCTCTCTCGCTGATGTGGCATGAGTTCGTAAGTTAGTCGGGGCAAACCTCAACTTGATGTTTAATTATTGCTCTTAATTAGTATTAGTTAATTATATTAGAAAGCTAGGTTTTATTTTTTTCCGTAATCTAGTGGTAATAAAATAAATATATTCCAATAACGGCTGATTAAGACATCGATTCGTAAGAAAAGTTTAATATTTTCAATTTAAATAATAACATGCGTTATTTCATTTTTAAAAGCCAACGGATTGACTTACACAGGTTTATTTCGGAAAAGAGATTCAGTTCTCTCGCCATTTAGACTGTTACTTGGGACATTTCAAATGGATTACTCCTTCCCGGTTACTTGTATTTATGTAATTATAAATATGGACTTCTACAAGATTAACTCTCTTAAG
>JAUMHB010074002.1:0-12855 GCA_032359685.1 Pittosporum tobira | reverse complement strand
TTATTATGGTAATAGATTTCTTATGGTAATAGGATTCTTAAATTCCAAGTTGGATTATAATTAGGTTACTTATTCTCAAAATAGGTTAAGCCTATATAAGGCCTTTCATGTAATCGTTATTATACATATTAATTATAATATATCATATTCTTCGACATTAATTATGTATTAATTAATTAAACCTAGATCAGGCATTTCTAAAACCCAACATTTCCCTCAAATTAAAGTTAATTAATGCTACATCCATGATAGATTTGTGTTCAATTAATGAAACTAATACTTGCCACCCATTTTCATATCTTCGCAACTAACAACAGCTGCCCGTTATCACTGTATTCAAACCACTATTCTAAAAATATTTGTCTGGTTCTAATTAATCTCAGATTAAATTTTTTAATGGTATATTAATGTTTAAGTTAATTGAGCGTCTAATTATTAATTAATCTCTACCTATATATGTGCTATGACTGTTTAGATGTTACACTCTCCCTCAACCTTCTAAAGCTGTCTACTAATTTTTAGAACATTAATTAAACACATTTATGAGAGAGACGAGGTCCCAGGTTCAAAGTTGTGAAATCTTGAAAGCAAGAAAGTGTAGGAAAGGGGTGCAAGATTAGTCAATAAACAGTCTGTATATCTATACGTGTAATCATGCTTCAATAACTTAATTAATGTTCTTTTATTCCTAAATTACTATAAATTCCAAGAACTAATCTTCTAACAAAAATCAAAAGAGGGACCAGATTATCTATTTACTTAAAAAACATGCGGAGTGGCAAATTTCTTTTCATTCTTTATGTTCTAGGGTTTGCTTTATTTGATTTCTCCGTCCGTTGTGACAACAATTGGGCAGTTTCGCACTACAATTTTGTGGTACGTACTCTAAAGTTGTTACAAATCCAGCTCCTCTAGCCAATTTGTAATTAATTAAATATCAAAATATCTATTTTCTTTTATATAATGCAGGTGAAGGAAGCATCATATAGAAGGCTCTGCACAACAAAGAAGATTTTGACAGTGAACGGACAATTTCCCGGGCCAACACTGCGTGTTTACAAGGGCGATACAATTGTTGTGAACGTGTATAACCAAGGAAAAGACAACATAACTCTTCATTGGTATGACATTTAATTATCTTAGTTACAAATATATGTAGATGTATATAGGGGACAATCTTTGCTGTTATGTGTATCTCCACTAGGCTGTTTGCGTGACACCAATCTAGTGGATATTCTTATGCAATCTTTGACTATTCAACTCGAATGGATCGGATGAATGCAAATGTGTTAGTTGCAAAATATTTTATGGATGACTATGGATCACCTCCTATGCTAAATATATAATCAAATACATCATACACATAACTAGTTATGTAGCTAGCTAATGGTTCCCTAAATTGCAGGCATGGAGTGAAGCAACTGAGAAATCCATGGCCAGATGGTCCAGAATATATCACCCAGTGCCCGATCCAACCAGGGAATTCTTTTAGCCAAAAGGTGATATTTTCGACTGAGGAAGGTACTGTATGGTGGCATGCTCATAGCGACTGGTCGCGAGCCACGGTCCATGGAGCTATTTATGTCTATCCCCAGCCAGGTACTAGTTACCCCTTCCCCAAGCCCCATCAGGAAGTGCCCATCATTTTAGGTAAAACTACATATCACATGACTGTTTTCTTATTGTTTTATACGTTTATATATTTGATATATATGAATTTCCCCCTATGTTTTTTTGCACTCCTTAAACCTAATGCGGTCATAAATTAGACAAATTTCCAATTAAGATGTGAGGAAAAAGGTAGATATATTATAAAGAATATTGCACGATCAATGTTTTTACCAAAAGAGTGCTATTTTGTTATACAATTTTAACAAAACGTCTAGTTATTAAGTAGTTTATTATTCTTATTTTTGTAAAATATCAGGAGAATGGTGGAAGAAAGATGTGAGGGAAGTCCTTGAGGATTTTATTGAAACCGGAGGTCTACCAAGCGTATCTGATGCTTATACAATAAATGGTCAGCCTGGCGATCTATACAATTGCTCAAAGAATGGTAGGTCCCACATTTCTATCTTGAATTATTTAAAAGAAGCAATTAAAACGACACCCTTTTAAATCTTAATTTATGTTGTTAAGCCAATTTTTTTAAAGAAAAATCCATTTTGTACCCATTAGCTTCACCGATTATTTCAAAAGTGTCAAATTGCATCTCAAGATTTACACTTTTGTTTCAAAACACACACTCCAGTCAAAATTTTGGTTTTCTGAGGTGCATTTGCAAACCTTGAAGCGCATAACACTCTTGAAAAATTAGGGTGCGAAGTGCAACATATGGTAAAGTTAATAAGTGCAAATGAACTTTACTTATTTTTCAATTTTTTGTATTCAAATATGAAATCAAATCGGCTATTATATTATTTGTTTCATCTTTTGTCCCAATTCAATTAAACGGATATATAAAATTTTAGTTAATTAACTATAGCTATTATTAATTACAATAATAATTAACTATATTCTGCTGATCTGCTAGGTATTAACAAAATGCAACATAGTTCTTTTTTGGTCTTGTACTTGTGAAACTATTCTTATTTTCATGCCATTACAAATCCTTCAAATGCAGAAACATTCAAATTTACTGTAGAACAGGGCAAGGCCTATCTTCTCCGGATGGTCAACGCGGCAATGAACAACATTCTCTTCATCGCCATCGCCAATCATACTCTCACCGCAGTTGCAGCAGATGGTAGCTACACCAAGCCATTAACAAAAGAATACATGGTAATATCACCTGGTCAAACCCTAGATTGCTTGTTACATGCCAACCAGCAGCCCGGTCAATATTACTTGGCTGCTAAGGCATATTCCAGCGGGGTCAACGTTACCTTCGACAATACAACCACCACAGCAATATTCCAATATAATGATAATGACTCCCCGCATTTGCGGCCTCTGTTGCCTCAACTTCCTCTCAGTAACGACACGAATGCGGCTTTTGACGTACTTGGCGAATTTAGAAGTTTGGCCAGTGAAGATCATCCTATGGCTCATTATCCATCCAATATATCCACCAAATTGTTATTTACCGTCTCAGTAAACACAAGACCGTGCCCTAAACATCAACGTGAGGGACCAAACGGGACGCGATTTGCTGCTAGTGTAAACAACATAAGTTTCGTCAATCCCTCGATCGATATTTTACAGGCTTACTATAAACACATCAAGGGTGTGTTTGGCCAAAATTTCCCTAGTTTTCCACCACTGGTTTTTAATTATACTGCTGATTATCAACCTTTGGCACTAGAGTTTCCGAGAAATGGGACGGAAGTGAAAATACTAGAGTATAAATCTGAAGTGGAGCTGGTTTTTCAAGGAACAAGTCTAGTAGCGGCGTTAGATCATCCCATGCATCTGCATGGGTATAGTTTTTATGTTGTGGGTTGGGGTTTTGGTAATTTTGATAAGAAAAAAGATCCCTTGAATTATAATCTTGTTGATCCGCCTATGCGTAACACAATTGTTGTCCCTATCAATGGCTGGGCTGCCGTCAGATTCAAGGCAGACAACCCCGGTAAGCCTTTTGTCTACCACTGTTTTTCGGGTTTTTAGCAGTCATGCATCACCAGTTCTACTTTATACATACAATTAGGTGTACTTCTTTACATTGGTACAACAATGATGCAAACCGTAGGACTGATAGAAGTGTGATTGCTAAACAAAGATATCCTTTATAGAAGATGATATTCTATAATCTTTGTTTTTCTGTTCTTTATTTATTTACTGTGTTAATATCAGGCGTTTGGTTTATGCACTGCCATTTAGAGCGTCATCTTACTTGGGGTATGGAAATGGCCTTCATAGTGAAAGATGGAAAAGGTGCTGAAGCAAATATATTACCACCACCACCTGACATGCCACCATGTTGATGAAGTTACTGCTTGAGTTTAAAGCTGGAATAAAATTTATTTCGCGAGGTGATTAATCTGTAGTCTGTAATGACTGAGAATATATCACAAAATAGTGGTTGCTACCTGTATTTTTCTTGGATTTGGGCTTTATTGTTTTACTAAATGATTATAATAAATTATTTATGTGTTTTGTGCCGCACAAAGTTGTATCAAGTCAGAAACAATGCTCCATCTATTCTACTTTAATAGGCATTTTAAGAGAAAATTAGAATTCCATATGAAGTACTCCTTCTATTTTTATTTATTTGACATTTGAGGGTAAAACACACATATTAAAGATTATATTTAATATTGATAAAAATCAAGTAAAATACTAATATTATCCTTGATTGTATTTAATGAAAATAGTTGAGTTTTTTTATTTCATTCTCCTTTTCATAAGGATAATAAGGGAAAGAAAGCAATTAATGTTTTATTGAAAAATAAAAATAACAAATAATATGGAACCCATTTGCTATTCTAAAACGTCCATTATATTGGAATAGATGGAGTATAATATATCAGACATTATCAAATATCAAGAGAGACTTAATTGCACTATTTTTCTAATTTTAAGAGAGAATTAATTTTTACTTTCCGACTTTACCCGAATAAGTTATTTTTTCTTAGATGTGAACAAGAATTATATTGGCATTTAAATAGATTTTTAATCAATTACCTTTAATATTCATTGTCATTTTTAGTATATGCATTTATGTCCAAGACATCTATTAGATTAGAATAGATGGAGTATTGATCGAGAGAATTTAATTGAAGTTGTATTTATTCAAAAGTAATGAATTGCACTCAATCCTTTCTTACCGTTGTCAATAATTAAAAAGAAGTGCTATATCTTCTCTGTAATTACGTTTAAATAAATAAAAATTTTAAAAAAATTATTGTGTTTGTCAGAACGAAATTGAAATTGAAAGATATATTATTTTTAATAATTAAATTCTGATTTGCTGGCTTCAAGGTTGTTATCAATGGTCTATTTTTATAGAAAAACTATTTACCATATATTCCCTCCATTATAAAATAATAGTCATTTTGAAAAAAAAATTGTTCTAAAATAATTATCGTTTGTAGTTTCGTAGAACATATAGTAATTAGTTTTATGCATAAACCTTAATCTCTCTTATTTTTCCAATAGAGTTTAATTTACTAAAATTATTTATATTTCTTCTTTCTATTGTTCACAACTTTCAGTAAATAGCAGTGTTGTAAAATTCGGTGGGCGGATGGCCTAGCGCCTAGGGCGTGTACTCGGATATTACTCATTTTTTTAGGAGTTTTCCAACTCGGTCTATATATTTATTTTTTAAATATTTTTTTTATATATAAAAATTGTAAGTTAGTATTCATATTTTTATATAATATTATTATACACAAGTTACAAGGTATGCAAGTGAAAATTATAAAATAAAAAATTAACATGTTTAGGAAAATTAATAGTTACTATAGCCTGTAGAACAAATAGAAGAACAAATAATCATATAACTAAACTTAGAGAAGTGATTGTCCATTGTCGGCACTTTGAACTTTTTAGTTGTCGTTGTCGATTATCAATTTAGGAGATGAGTTGATTTGAGAATGGATGATTGATTATGAATTTTAGTCACGACAAAATATCAAATAAATAACTCAGGGAATAAAAGCGGATAGGTCAGAAAAAAAAAAAAGAAGAGTTGGTTGCGTTGCAAATTTGACCCGCCTAATTGGCTGCTTTATCCATCTAATTGGCTGCCTAAATCGGTTTAGCTCGCCTAATTGGCTGCCTAGAAACACCTAAGTGTCCAACTTGAATTTTTGACTGATTTAGAGCTGCTCGACTCGTTTTACCTCCGAAGATGCCTAGGCGGCCGTCGAGTTTTAGAACACTGATAAGTAGATAGAAATAAAATTATGCACTAATAGTTATTGTTGATTTTAATCCATATGCATAAAAGTAAAATAATTATTAATTGAAAATAGAGGAAATATTACTCCATATTAACATTATGGCTGGTTTGGACCATCTGGTAGTCAAAATGTTGACTTTATAATGAAAGCATTACGTATCAACATATCATGCATATATTAATTACTATTCCATTCATCCTATTGTATTTGTCCTTTTTTTTTTTTTTAATTTGTTTCAATTTATTTGTTATTTTTTTTTAATTTTACTATTTTGGTTAGATTTTTTCAACACTACTCATATTTAATTAGCCACCTTTTGTATTAGAATAATAACACATTAAAATATAAAGGACACTTACTTTCACCAAATTTTCTATTTTTTCACTATATATAACGAACTCTTGCCATTAATTCTCACATAATGACATAACAATAGTATTTTAGAAAAAATATTTTTTTAATGAACGTACATTTTATAATTATAATAAATAAATTAGGACAAAGGGAGTAATAATTATCCTCTACGCATTAATAAAATATTATTAAATTTAAATAATATTATAAAATATAATTGATTATAATGTCAAACTTATCTCATGCAGAGTGTAACTAAACTTATGAAATTCGGGGGTCTTAAACCACAAACCAGTACGAGGCTCCACCCTTGACCTCATGCATATATTGTTAAACATCTAATTACATTCTCACATATCACTATATATGTATACTATTTTTATATAAATTTATTAGTACACTATTAGTATATATAGCATTACTCAATTAATTATTTCCTATATTTTAAATTTGGACAACATCTATATATTCTTATAAACGCATACATGCTACATTTAAATAATTTACTAAAAACAAACCCCTATATATTCATGTGATTATTTATGAATTATTTTTTCTTTACACATTGTATATGTAATACCATAATCTGAATTTCTGCTTTGTCCTGTTTTAATTTTAATCCATATTTTGACTAAGGTTCAATAATAATTTTCTCCTCTCTTTGAGAAAATAAAAAATTTAATGGATTTTATTTTATTTTTTGAAATGGGACCAAGAAATATGGTATAGTGCTTTGGTTAATTTTTTCTTTAAAAAATAAATGAAAAGAACTATTATAATAAACATAAGGATACTAGCTACTCTTTCCGTCTCATTTATATTGCAAAATTTATTTTTTTGGACGTTCCACATTATTGCAACATATTAAATTTGAAAAGTTTAATAATGTTAATTGTCTAAATTACCCTTACTTTATCAAATATGACCCACCACTTCAATCACTATTAGCCTATTTTAAGTTACTATATCAATACTATACCCCACCACTTTAACTACTACTTCACTATTTTCCTATTTGAATAATAATATCAATCACTATTTTCCTATTTAAAATAATAATATCAAACACATTTTTTAAATTACATACAAAATCAAACCGTTGTAATTTAACTGGACGGAGGGAGAGAGTATTACAGGTACAGAAAGGGTCCCAAAGATCAACAAGAAGGAAGTATGCCAACAAAGCCACACGCACACACACATAGTGTTGTTTACGGGTAAATACCCAACCTTTTTTTATTGCATCTCAAAGGAATTTTGCCTCTCAACATACATACTCTCTCTTGAATACAAATGCTATAAAATCGTGGGAGATGACAACCCCATGTCCCAAAATTGAGTGCTGCCAAACCGCATCCAGCAACCTACAGAGCCAAGCTTCAGCCTATACAAATGAATGCTGCCCAACTAGTTACGTTTGAAATTGCTCACTAAGGACCGCGAATTTGACCATGTGTGGCCAACAAGTCATACCATGGTGGAGCCACCTAGCCCACGAGTTGTGCTATTGCTGCCAACCTAACTTTTTATGTGCCACATACCTGTTGTTAATGCATTGTACCTTGCCAAACTCGTCTATCCCAGTTTATGGGGAAGACCAAATACCGAACCAGCTTGTGCCCGCAAAAATGTACACTTGCGGTCAACGTATATATTGGGGAGGAAATCTAAACCACAAGGACGTACCAAGCTTGTGGCATTGTGCCCACATAACCTGTCGGTTGTCTGTCGAATTTAACCAACACACTTCCCCTTATATACACATTTAGAGGAACCCAAATAGACAACTAAACATCATTAATTTTTGAAGAATTATGACGGAAATTCACTCTCAAAACAACATCAATCAAGGCACAACTTAGTCGTTTGGTAATAATGTTTAGAGATTATGACATTCAAAACGACAAAAGATTATGTTTAATAGACAAAATTTAAATTCAAAAATTTGAGTTTACAATATAAATTTAATTCTAACAAAAATTTGAAATTAAATGCTCAAGCTCAATATCATATTGGTTGTGTTCTACCAACGAGCAGCCAGGAGCCTAAAGAAAGCACTGAGAAAGAGAGAAGTGTTCCGTATAGGTTCGTATATATACTGTGGCGCTATATGATCTTTAGCTATAGGTCTCGTGTGCTTGCTATAGAAAGTAACGAGTCAGAGGAGGTGGTAAATTTACTTAAAGCGATGGATGTTCATATTTGAGTATTTGCTGACCTCAGCGTCACATCAAGGTGACCGGATTCGAACCTAAGGCCCTCTGTACCCAAAACAGATGCGTTGACCAGACTGCGCTACACCTCGTCTCACCACCCCGGAGCATATAGATCCACCCTGCTATTAACGTCGGCTTATCTGTCAGTCGCGTCGGGTCTGCCGCTCAGTTGAAAGCTATGAAACAAGTCTGCGGTAGTTCAAAACTGGAATTGGCACAATATCGCGAAGTGGCCGCCCTTGCTCAATTTGGGTCAGACCTTGATGCTGCGACTCAGGCATTACTCAATAGAGGTGCAAGGCTTACAGAAGTACCGAAACAACCACAATATGCACCACTTCCAATTGAAAAACAAATTCTAGTAATTTATGCAGCTGTCAATGGATTCTGTGATCGAATGCCACTAGACAGAATTTCTCAATATGAGAGAGCCATTCCAAATGAAAAAAAAAGTAGTATAAAACCAGAATTACTACAATCCCTTTTAGAAAAAGGTGGGTTAACTAACGAAAGAAAGATGGAACCAGATGCATTCTTAAAAGAAAGTGCTTTGCCTTACCTATGATTTCTCATTCGTCTTTCTTACCTAATAATATTATGGATTTTGGTTTGTCTTTTCTAAAGCGGCATTCTCCGAGAAAGACAAAGTAATATCCCTATTTTAACTAGCGACTAGCTTCTTTGTAGCGATTTGATAAATTTTCGCTATTACTACAAAACAAGCCATTAATTGAACAGAAGCAATGCCATACTTTACACCTTAGCTTAGCATACAACCATAACATGACATACCTCATGATCTAAAAAGTATGTCATGGCACGTGTCAACCTCTCCAGAGGCTAAAACTAGCCTATAATGAAAAAGTCACAAACACTTGGGCATAATGAAAAAAAGTCATATTTCTAACCCCGCAAGTTGTACCACAACCCAAACATCGTGAGAAAAATCGTCTCGTGCATGTTTCTTTTATCACATTTAGCCTTTCAAGTTTCATGTTACGTACAAAAGTTGGTCAATTGGTTGACTTTTCACCCAAGTCAGATAGTATACAAAAATGTAATGATTTATCCCGATTGTTTGGTGACGGCATCATGGCATGCACGTACTAAAAGCTTGGCCGAAAGACAACAAAAGGGCAAAAAATGAAACAAATGTTGTCAAAATTGTTTTGTCTTTCAGACGACGTCCATCATTTATATTGATTCCGGATTTTTTGAGTGCATGCATTACATATAAGAGATGTCTAATGATATTTTTTTTAAAAATAAATTTGTATAAATACAAAATTTAAAATTAATATGGATTTATTTTGTTTGAAGATAAATTTATACAACTATTATAAATTAACAAAAAAAAAAATTAACATTTAATTCCTGTCCGTTGATTCAGAAACTTGAACGAATTCATATTACTTTAAATTTTAAAATTTTATAAATTAATTAAAATAATTAATAATCATATCTGTTTTATCTTTTGTGCAAATCCAACGTAAAACTTATCTTTTGGTTGGTTGGAACGCGTAAAGAGTTGTTCATTTGACTTTCTAGAATTCAAATAATTTCCGCTGACCCGAAAAGTTACCAACTCGGCGACATGTTAATTTGTCAAAACTTATTTTTCAACGTCGAGTAGATCGAGATGCATACGTAACCGGTAAAAGCTTGTGATTCTTAGGAAATTGAGTTGCTTCATTCCATTGACAGCTAACTAATTAGGTGCTCTATCAGACTTCTGCGTGTACATATTTCATTTATCTTAAATCTTATTTGTAAGATGACAAGTCGTAGACATTATTACGTATTCAATAATGATTTATTTTTTAAAAGCGATTATTTAATTAAAATATTATTTAAATATGTATAATTAATAATTATTCACGTAAAATAATATTTTATATCAAACATAATTTTTTTTATATTTAAATTTTATAAAGTTTAAACATTTAATAAATTGTTAACAAACAAGCACCATACTAGTAAATGACAGGGGAGGACCGTGGAACATGCGAACCATTACATATTTATATATACATGAAATAGGGAACATGTAATTTTAGTCCACCCGCTAATTTTGTTTTATGGTATCCCCTCAACTCAAAATTTTCTTCGTATTAAATATCGATTGGTCTCTAATTGGTATTTTGAGTTGGTTTATGTGTTAGTCTTCAGTACTATTACGGTCCATACGCATATTTATTTAACTAATAAAACATATCAGATATTGAAGTTGCAAAATAATAAGACACTTAACTTGTGTCGACACATTTTTATCTTTAAAACATAATGAATTTTATATTTTTCTATATTTATTATTTAACTTTTTTAATATTTCAGCATCTTCTAGTTATTCTTATATTATTCAAGATTTATTAATTATACACACACATATATATACATTGTTCAGATCCACAACTACAAGTGGTTGGAATTCTTTAATCAGCCAAAATGATATATGTTCATAGATTAATCTAGGAGTTGAGGAGACTTAATTAGAACATTATTCGTACACGAAGAGAACTATTCATGTACGCGAAACAAATTACGCGAAACAAATTATCTCGCACTCAACAAAAGATTAAAATCAATTGAGGAACTGACAAAACTAGGGTGATCAAGAATTTGTTGCGAGTAAGGATTAAGGTCAATTCTTGAGCAGGAAAGACATTCTTACACTTTCCTGAATAGTTTCCAGTTTCATGTGCTTACAAATAGTGCTCGACGTCTCCTAAGCCCTTAGATCAATCCAAAAGGGATTTTAGCCACTGGAACTAGCCCGAACATATATTTAAACAAGTTGCCTACTAGTTCGAGCATATATTTTAATAAATTACCAACTAGTCCGATTATCGACAGTTGGGCTAGTTAATGTTTGCAACTCAATTTAATTAATTCAAAATTTTAAGTAGTCCACCCATTTTTATTAATTAATTTTTATTTTCTTTCTTTTTATATGTGAGATTTGATTTAATTGTGATATTTCAACAACCAATTTACTAGGAAATAGATGTCTTTAGACAGTTCTTTTCTTAAGAGATGTGAAAGACATGCATACAATGCATAATTGCATATGTCTCAATCAGTACAGTTGTGAAATAACACTTCCCCAGCAATAATTAGTTTGACTAGCTCTTTGATCAATTCGTTAGATTAGTCAATTTATTGTTTAATACAGATTTTATTTAATCTGCCGGCGGATAATTATTGGTCAAAGCGACGGATTGAACAGATTTAGTTAATGACGATATGCGGAAGAAAGACACGTTTGACTTTTTTAATACCTATATATCCGTATGCACTTCTAACGTATATACCCAAGGGAGTATATAATAAACATGAGGCATTGACTTTCGCCTGCTTAACTGGCAATGTTATTGTCATGATATTGCATGATATTATCTTTCTATCCTTTTTCACTTGTATGCTTGAATAATAAGCATTAAATGGTATTCGAATCATGTCCCCAAATAAGAAGTTAGGGGTTCAAATTTAAAAATATGCGTGTGTGTTTTAATATTGTTAAATTATCAACAGACAAAACAAGATCAATTGTCTATATAAATTAACAAAAATAATAAAATTTTCAATTTAATTTTGACCGATACAACAAATAAAAAAACATTATTTAAATACTATAGCTTATTTTTAAAACTAACTATTGAATGGTACTCGGACTATGTCCCCAAATGAAAGGTTATGGGTTCAAACCCGAGGATATGAGTGTGTGTTTCAATATTATTAAATTATCAACAAAAAAAAAACATTAATTGTAGATCAATTGTCTATTTAAATTAACAAAAATAATAAAATTTTCAATTTTGTTCTGACCGATACTACACATAAAAAAAAAACATGATTTAAACATTAAAGCTTATTTTTAAAGCTACCTATTTTAAAATGTTTTATTTTTGCTAATCTTAAAAAAAATTATAAGTTAAGTATAATAATATTGTCAACTTATTTTAAAAAGTTAGTCCATAAGTGTTTTTTAGCTCATAATATATTTTAATTAACAAATAAGTTATAAGCTATTCTAAAATAAATTGTACCAAATAAGTCCTTAAATATAATTACAATATGTCATTGTTTCTACGGAAAAGCATCTGAGTCGGAATGTAGCACTTCTCAGTTCTCCCAAATTAATGCATTAGTTTAAGCTAGGGAAAATCATAAAAAAATATGCAGATTGAAATTCACTTTTGAATACACCAATATATCAATACCATAGAACATGTCACAAACTGTGTTCCTAGTTTTCTGACTAATTCTTGCATGCGTATCCTATTCTTTGAAAATCTTTTTCAATTAAAATCAACCAAGAATTTGAACTGGTTAAAAAAAAAAACACGTTTTAAAATTCTTTCCCCAGAAAACTCTATAAATAGAAACTTCAAATGCCTGAAAATTTCACAAACAATCTGCAAGGCGCACGTACTGTG
>JAUMHB010073980.1:0-12860 GCA_032359685.1 Pittosporum tobira | reverse complement strand
TTTATCATATAATTCTAATAATAAAAATCATCAAAAACCTACCACAACAAATAATACAAATACTATGTTTCTTAAAAATTTAAAAAAAAAAAAAAAAAGAGAAGAGAAGAGCCGAAAATTGAGCTCAATTTTTTTTTTAATAATAATTTGTCTGTATGTGGAGATTCTAATACTCATGTTTAACAATTAGTATTTTCACAAACTAACAACAAACTAACAAATACTGAATACCATTAGGGAAAACCTATATTAACGATAAAAATATTTTCGGAAACGTTTGCATTTTTATTTATTGAAATGTTATTTTTACAATAATTTTTTGCAAGTTACACCATTTTAACTTCTTCCTCTCTCTCGCTGCGCATTGAAGTCCTTCACCCTCTAACGCGGTCTGCGCTCTTTAAGAGAGTGAAGCACATCCTCTCCTCATACGAAAAAATACATTGAAAAATTAGTAAAAAAATTTATGAAAATAATAATTTTATTTATTGATTTATTAGAAATCACTTGATCTTTATATCTGCAACATATTTATCCTATAATTCTACTAATAAAAATCAGCAAAAACCTAGCCCAACAAATAATACAAATATTATGTTTCTTAAAAATAAAAAAAGAGAGAGAAGAGAAAAGCCAAAAATTGGGCTCAATTTTTTTTTTTGTTAAATTGCTACGGGCCGGTGACTGAATATGAGATCCTAACCAACTTAATTGATATTAAATTTATTTTATCCAAAACCATAGACAAATAATTTGCAAACATGTTGATCCAAAACAAGAACAAGAAAGGTTGGTTTTATTTTTATTTTTTTTATATTGAGTGGGAAGAAAGAAAGTTTAATTAGTCTTTTGTTTGTTATAATTTATTTTTAAATAGTTTAAACCTTATTCGTTAGGGTAAATGAGTTATAAGAGAATATTATTGATCAATTTTTTCAAACAAGCTAAAAATACTATTATATTAAAACAAAACACTTTTAAGGTTTTTTTTTTTTAAATAAAAATAAATTATGAATTGTTCAGAAAAAATTGTGACAAATAGAGCCTAAACAATGTTATTTTCCTTGGTTGATCTTTACGTCTGCAATATATTTATCCTGTAATTTTACTAATGATGTACTAAGTTTCACTAAAGAAATTATCAAGAACATAACAAGACAGAAATATATTTAAAAATAAATTATTATTTTTTCAAAAATGAAAAGTGAGGCCAAATAAATTGTTATAAAATTGCCATAGGCGTTGATTGAATATGAGATCCTAACCAACTTAATTGATAGAAACATTTTGATCCAATTTAAAACAAGAACAATTTTTTTTTTTATTTTTTTATATAAAAAAATTTACTTTAAAAAGTAAATTTATTCCTCTTTCTTTTCTCCTAGTGGCAGAATTGGTGCATAAAGTTAATTAGGAGCAATAAAAGTAGATTAGCATGATCTTTATCCATACTTAAAAAAATTAAAACCATTTGCGTGACGGTGGTCTTATCTTTAACCTTGATCCAAATTGGGGTGGGTTTTGACCTTAATTAATTTGTACTGCTATTTTTCTTTTACAGATTAAAAGAAAAGAATAACATCACTTGCACCTTCCAAGAAAAGTGATCAAACCATATAAATCCCACAAGTTACACTCGATTCAATTAACACGCCTTTAGGCGGCTGTTAAGCCAATCATTTAATCTTCCCTTGCGTTCTAAATTACAAGTCTTACTTTCTGTTTTTGTGTTTAAAATTAGGGACCATTTTCAATTTTTTTTTTTAAATTTTAAAATCAACAAGAATTGCAATAAAATTAAATTTAAATTGAACCTGATTTGATAAAAAGGCGACTAGAAAGGTGAAATTCTATTTTGAGACCAAATATATATATATATATATATATATACTATTTTCGTTTTAAAATTAGAGATTAATTTTTTTTTGTTGTACATTATAAAATTAAAATTTTTAAATTTTTAATTTTATAAAATACCATAATATTTTAAATTGAGTGTGAATAATTTATAATATTCAACCAATTAACACCAAATATTAATAAAATATAAATAATAAACCAAATTTTAAATTAAACTCAAATCAAAATTTTAGCCCAAAATATCAAACAAACCGAAAGTGTGTAGTCTTACTTATGGGCCCCACATGTTACATTATGAGTCTAACACCCTTTTTTGGTCTTACTTGGTTGCTTAGCTTTATCTCCTTGAAGGAGTTCGTCGGTGCAAGGTTGTTAATTACTTAAATAACCCAACTCGATAATTGGATTTTACTCAGAAGAGATAGACACTGTAAAACAGTAGAGTTAGGTTGGGTGTTGACAATAGTCGGTGTTATTATGTACTAGTAATTTCTTAATCAAGGTGGGTGTTATTATGTACTAATTTGATTAAGTAATTAAATCAGCTAATTGAAATATTGATATTAAGTAATTCTTGTTTATTGTAGAGTATCTGTTTTTAATTAAGGTTATCAAAGCTTATAAATTATAGATAAAATTGAATGCCAAACAAATCAAGTTTGTTCTAGATCTCTCTCACGGCTAAATAAACAAAATATTGTAAATTATTATATTGTTTTAAATTGGATTGTAGAAAAAAAAATTAAAACAAAAAAATGTTAAATAGGTTCAGCCTTATTTAGACACCACATAATGTCGAAAAAATACAAAAATAAAAATGCGCTTAGTGGCCAAGAAATACCAAATATTACTATTACAAAATCTATTAATAATGATAATTACCTAATATAAATAGTACCCTAATAGTAATAGACTAAAAAATATTCTAACTTAGTGGTCAAGAAATACTAAATATATATTTATATTACCAAATGTATTAAAAATAATTACCTAATATAAATCATACTATAATAATAATAATAATAATAATAATAATAATTGATTATGAAATATTCTAATAATATTTTAAACACTGTATTTAAACTCAACTCAAAATCTTAATAAAAATAAGTGAGCACACATTCTAAAACTCAGTTGACTGTTCAAAAATTTATAATTAGCCTTTTTTCTGTTAATATTTGAATAATTTTTTTCGAAAAATCTAGTCGCATTGGCCTCAAATTGATAATTAAAATTATATTTTCAATTAATAAATTAAACTAACTAAAATTTGCACAAGTAAATACGCACTTTTACTTTATTTATTCACACCCTGTTAAAATCTAATTTAGGACAACTGGAATAAAAAAACGGGTAATCTATTTTAAGTAAACCGTTAATTTAGGACGAATAAGATCGAAGAAAATCTTGTAAGAAGTATCACGGATTAACCTCTAATTTAGGCCACGATATTCCTGTAATACAGTAATTATCTACTCCCATAAGTTTGTTTGTTTATTTATTTATTTATTTTGTTTAAAAAAAAAATATTTATTTATTTATTTGGATAAAATATGGATGTGTCAGTTTTGAGTTTTAGACACTACACGTGCATCTTTTTCATGTCCCATTCAATATTCACACATGCAGTGTAGCCACGGCGCCTAATAGTAAAAATCTCCCGTTGTATTTTCACTTTTTATCTCTTTAATTATTAAAAATAAAAAGAGGTCTGTAATTCTAACTAAAAATTATTTATATAATTATTTATTTTCTTTTAAAAATACTAATTTTTTGCAGTTTGTCAATTCTAAAGTTTAACTGCATATTTTCATTTTGAAATAATACTTTCTTTTGTTTGTCGATTATTCTTAAATGAAAATAAAACAGATTATATATTATGCCTTGACTCATTTTTCTTTTTTAAATGACGAAAATCCCTTCAACAGTTACATTATGTTTATGCTGGGACAGTTGTAATATAAACCCATCTTGCTTTCATTTAATTGGTATGAATTTTGTATATAAATATTGGGGTAATATTTGTTGACATAGTAAATATATACGTAATTTTATTTACTACATCCTTTATAAAATTAAAAATAATTATTTATTTTTATTCAAAATTAAAAATAAAACTTTATTTTCACATCATAAACTGCAATAATTTTTTATTTTATTATAATATAAATATAACTTTACACTGTCATTAAAAATATATCTTTAAAAGACTATTTTACATGAAATTTAAAATTAAATATTTATTTTTAATTTTAAGATCGATGGAGTTTATTATAATTTAATATAAAATTAATGAAAATCTAAAAGGAAAGGAATTATATTCAAAAGAAAAAAATGGAAAGGAGTATGGATGACGCGTCCATAATATGGTAGCTAGTCGCTTCCGCGTAGCAGCTGCCAGCTGTTCCGCCAATGGATTCCCTGCTTGCGTACACACGGGACCCCATGAGACCCCACCCTCCATATAAAACACAAACACTCCCTCACCTCCTCTTCCCAAAAACTCAATTATGTCCCCAGACTCTGTTACAATACTCTTTCATTAACCCTAATTTCTTCTGGTTTCAATGGCGAAAACAGGGGTTTTCGAGACTGATCCGTTGACTAAAGCAACGGAGTTGAAGAAGGAGTTGCAGAGATTGGTGAGGGCAATTGTGGAAGAAGACGAGAATTTCAGTTTGGGAACGATTGATCAAGCGAATCAAACCTTAATTGCATTGAAGGACTTGAAGGTTAGGCGATCACCTTCTGTGAAATTAATGCGCGCAGAAGATGAAGATGAAACGGTGGCGTTTCCTGAAGAGTTTAGTTGCCCTCTTTCTAAGAAACTAATGCGTGATCCTGTGATTGTGGCTACTGGGCAGGTTTGTTTACCGATTTTATGATTATCATTTCCTTTTTGTTGAGTTTTTATTAGATAAAGTTACGAGTTCTTATTTCTATGGACAATTTTACTGTTTGTGTGTTGAAATATGTTTGACTTGTTGGTCGGATTTTTTTTTTTAAATATATGTGTTTGCAGTTATTGAGTTAATAGTTGTGTAGCCTTTGTCAATTCAATTATTTATTTATCGGATTTCCTTTGTCTTTTTGGAGTGTTTATTCTCATAATAGGAGGTTCTTGATTTATTTGATTGATGGATATTTATGAATGCAGATGAGTATGTTGTATAATGCTCCGTATCTGTGCTGTATTACCCAAATTAGCCTTTTTCAACATGGTTGATGTCATTATCATGTAATCAGAATTTTATATAAAATTCACTTTAGTTGGTTGGGTTCCTTTGGTGTTTAATTATCTGATTGATGTATATGAGCTTCTGGTATAATAATGTGGGGTATGTTAGTCAATTTATCCTTTTCAACTTGGTTAATGATCATATATATTCAGAATTTCGTGTAAAAGTTCACTTTAGTTGCTGGAATTCTTTTCGTGTTTAATTTCTGTATTCTTACTACATTCTAAATATAAGAGACAAACATCTCTCTGAATCACTGTCTACATAGATTACTAGCATTTGGTTATGTTTTCTTTCTTTTGTGAAAATTCTACCTCACAATTTCCTCTGATTCTAAATTCTTGCTGGTTTTTTATTCCCATGGTTGTGTTTGTGTTTGAACCCTTTTTCTTTCTAGACAAGTAACCACATTTGCGTATAATTAATATTCTTTTGTGTATAAATTTTGCAGACATTTGATAGACCTTTTATTCAGAAATGGTTAAAAGCTGGGAACAAGACATGCCCTCGAACTCAACAAGTCCTTTCTCACACCATCCTTACGCCTAATCACTTGATTCGGGATATGATATCAAAATGGTGCAAGAGCAATGGACTTCAATTGCCAGACTCTGTCAAGTACTCAGATGAGGATGGATTAACCGAATCCGATCGAGATCGTTTCCTTTCTTTGCTTGAGAAGATGTCTTCAACATTGCCCGATCAAAGGGAAGCCGCAAGGGAATTGCGATCGTTGACCAAGAAGATGCCTTCATTTCGAGCACTTTTTGGTGAATCCGTCAATGCCATACCCCAATTGCTAAATCCACTCTCTCAAAATGAACCAAGAAGCAAAGTTCACCCAGCTCTCCAAGAAGACGTGATTACTACTGTTTTGAATCTTTCTATATATGACAACAACAAAAAGCTTGTTGCAGAAACCCCAATGGTAATCCCTCTCCTTCTGGATGCATTGAGATCTGGAACAATTGAAACAAGGAGCAATGCAGCTGCTACTCTCTTTACATTATCGGCTCTCGACTCTAATAAAGCACTTATTGGAAAATCCGGTGCTCTAAAGCCTCTTATTGAACTTTTAGAAGCCGGGCACCCATTAGCCATGAAAGATGTAGCTTCGGCCATTTTCAATCTCTGTATCCTTCATGAAAATAAGTTGAGGGCCGTTAGGGACGGTGCAGTGAGGGTAATTCTGGAAAAACTTGAGAACAAAATGCATGTTGACGAGTTATTAGCTATTCTTGCCATGCTCTCAACCAATCAGAAGGCTGTCGAGGAATTGTGTGAGCTTGGAGCAGTTTCGTGCCTGTTTGGTATAATCAGAGAGAGTTCTTGTCCTCGAAATACAGAAAATTGTATTGCAATCCTCTATACTATCTGTTTCAGTGACCGGTCCAAGTGGAGGGAGATGAGGGAGGAAGAAAAAACATATGGTACAATCTCGCAGGTTGCTCAAGACGGCACTTCTAGGGCCAAGAGGAAGGCTGATGGCATTCTCGAAAGACTTAATAGGGCGGTGAATCTAGTCCATACTGCATGATCATATGCCGCAGGTCCCCTGTAAATTCTACCTTCTCTCTTTATCGGTCGATTGCAAATACTCTCTGGGTAATCCTATGGTCATTCCCAACTTAAATTTTGTACATTATCTTTTCAGGGGTTTTTTAATTTTAAGGTTTTTGATTGAGTTAGAGTGAATGTGAATAGATTACATCAAATATGGTATTAGTTTATATCTATATTATATTTATCCGAATAATTCCTGCACATGCCATACTTGGTAGACTACTTGATCACTACTTGAGCAGTCAGTTTTTAAGCAATAATTTATATAATTTAGAAGATTTTCTGAGGTTAGTTTGTCAGCTAATTCTGCACATGGCTCACTTGGTTGGTGGCTTGAGCTTCATTTGAAACAGCAAATCATTTGTCTGCGAGGAACAGTATCAAACTCTAAACTCGAGTAAAAATCTTGTGTGCTCTGTCCGGGCCAACACCTTCACATTCCACATGGCTATAGTACAGTACCAAAGCACCCTTTTTTTTTTAACATAAAAAACCAAACCCCTTTGGGTACTTGCCATGTTTACGTCCACACACGAGCAGCCCCTGATTCTCTACTTATTTTGCAGACTGTATGTCCCATTTAACATCGACTGTTTCAGATTGCTTTCTTTTTCAGATGTCTAAAAGATTAATTTTACCAGCTAAAGAGGAACACGTGTTGTATGTTCAAGATAATTGAGAATAAAATAATCAAAGTCGTTATCCAGGGAAATGACATCTAACACGCTTCAAAGTTTCATCAAAGGACAATTTCTTGCAAGTGTTATACTTTTATGGAGTAATATATCTGTTCTAAAAAGAATATTTTTAACAATTAAAGGCCTGTAAATTAAAAAAATATTTTATAAATATAAGTCATATTATTTTATATATATATATATATATATTGTTATATTTTTTATTTTTTAATTAGTAACATTCTTTTGAAAACAGAAAAAATAAATTTTATTTTTGATATTTTTTTCCTGAAAAGATATTTTCTCCAAAGTACTAATATTTATACAAATTCCTTCACATTTATAGTGCATACTACTCTGGCCCTACCTGTCACAACTTATTTGCAAACAACTAAAACCCTATTAGAAATTGATTATTAAAATTAATTATAACTTATTTTAAAATATTTATTTTCCCTGATTTTAAAAAAATTCTAAAATTGAATACAACAATATTTATATTTTATTTTTAAAAAATAACCAACATGTATCTTTTTTTTTTAACTTATATAATTCATTTTAATTAACAAATAAACTTTAAATTATTATAAAATAAACTATAACAAATAGGGCCAAGAACTTATCAACTTCAATAGCCTTTGCTCATATGGATAACGATTCTCTTTTTTCTATTGGCATCCTGTGCAGCTGCTGTCTGAATCAAGTATGGTCCTAGCCCTGTGCTTTGCTTGGAGACGGACAGCACTTATTCAAACATTAACCACTTTTTCGCAGTAGTTGCTATTTATGGAAATTTAATGGGCAAACCCATAGCAACCAACTGGAGACGGTCGGTCTTACCCAATTTATATTTTGGGAAAAGTTCAAACTACAACATTTATGTACACAGAAGACTGGTCGTGCCTTCAATCCTTCGAGCACAAAGCTCACTAATCCGCAGTACAGAACACAGATTAAACAAAATGCTCTAATATAGCTTTTTAAATCAAACAGTTGCCTGTGAAAAGAAACCCATCTTATATAGTTTTAAAAGGACCATATAATCTATGAACAATTCAGTACCACTACTATGAAGTTGTAAGGATGCCCCATTCAACATGTAAACTTCCAATCACGTCCGATAAGCCCAGCCATGTTTCTGCAAGAAAGCTTGGACTGCTTCTTTTATAGCCAGATTTGGTACCAACCGGGACTGATAAAGCGGTTCACGCGTGATCGGATCAAACTTGCCCACCTAGTTCAGTGGTCAAGAAGGTCAACAAACGTAACTCTTAACAAAAATGAGGAAACTGATTTCCACCAGCAAAACTTATACTTCCACCAGTTGGTATTACATTTGAAGCTCAAATGACAAACTTGTATTGCTTAAAAAGTAAGACCTATTGGTGGAAATATCAATTCCCAAAAAAACGAAGGCCAATATTTTGTTTTGATAATTAAAATGAAGGGCCAGTATTCACCAACACAGAGAAACGATCCATACCTTCTCGAGATGTTCAAGAATCACAGACCGCTCATAAGTAACACCACTCGGGGTAATGACAGGATCACGGAAAATATCAAGCGTGATTTTACAGCAGAGGTAATCTGGGACCTGATGTCCTCAATCAGTCACGAATAAGTACATTGTCCTCGATCAGAGTCACGAAAGTACATTGCATTCAATTAGGAGAGAAGAGAAAACTCAAGGAAACGATGTTCGTGCTAACCTCGTTCGGCTTGTCATCTTCAGAAGCTTTCCCAATTACTTTTCCAAGAGCCTTCAATTGTTCTGAATAGGCAGTAGTAGATTCATCAACAAACCCTTCCATTTGAGAAAGATCTCGCTCATGTTTCTCCTTGAGAGCAATCTCACAAGCTTCTCTGAATTAAGAAATAAAATGAAAATTGAAAGATGCCAACAATTTAGTGGCATAAAGTAAACATCAAAGTTAAAAACTTTAAGAGAGTCACAATAATATAAAGATGAAGATCATCAAAAAAGTGCACGTACTTCAGGTTTTGGAGTTCCCAGGATCTCTTGGAAGATTCATGCTCCCATATTAGGTATCTTGCTTTGGCAAGCTCTTGCCATATCTCCTCCACTATGTAACTCTTGGGATTTGCACCTCTCCCAAGATCCAAAGCCTATAGTGATGTCAACATTAGTCATATTTTGTCTTGAAAAGGACACAATATAATCCACTTCAAAAAACCCAATCGCAGCCATTTGATGGTCATCATGTTTGCACTAGACACGATTATAGATATGGGGAAATGGGGGTAAGCATACTTCTAACAAGGCACACAATTCTAGATAGATTCGTCATTCTCTAAGACACCATTTAATCTAGAGACTTTGAAGGGGCCAAACAATTTTACAATGTGCAGTCGGTGTCTCGGTTTTATTGTGTAAAAAATAGAGACCAGTAGAAAAGCCTAATTCATACTTAAGTTACTATAAATGGTATCATATATAAGAACATAAAATATACTTTACATATACTAGGCATGTATATGCATATCTCTGTTGTACATGGATGAAAACCCGTCCTAGTGTGGGAGTGATGAAAATTATCCAAACAAATAAAGTAAATTCATACTTTTTCGAGTTTCTTGACTCCTTCGGCATATTCTTTCCTCTGTAGTAATGCAAGCCCTAGCATATAATGACCCTGAATTTCACAGCATGTGACGTCCATTAGATCAGTAAATTCAAGAAGCCAAAGGTAATAAGTAATTAGAAATCAAAAATAAATTAGTAAAACTGTACAGACAAATTTAATCATCTAATATATTAGAGCATATCGGGGGCATACTCTAGCTTCTAAAATAAAAATAAATTCTCATGGTTAGTGTCAATTAAACGTAAACACTTCTGTTCATTTTTCTTTGATAACTAAGCTACAAACTTCATCTGTGGTTTGCGATTAGCCAACTTTATGTTCATGCAAGAATTAAGTTTGTAGTAGTTAATAAGAACCCCAATTCATATCATACCACCAGCCAACAGATGTGCAACTCATGGCCCAGAGATTATGCAGCATTCCAATTGTGCAATCCAGAAGATTATGGAACTCCCATTACAAGCACTTCTCACAGCCCAATTACACAACACTGTCATTAATTAATTACAACATGCTGATCACTGAAAAATATCATGTCACTGGGTCAATTTAAATACCACACAGTGAAGTCCTTATATGACAAAAGCAATTATCGTAGACAAACTCAGCTGGTATACTTCACATTAACTTAAAGGTCAATTGTGCAACTTCAGGGTGACTTGCACGCTAGGGTGATTTATCTCCACATTCTTATTATCTTACATAAATTATCCACCACTATGACGCCTTCCCAGCGCCTTTTACAAAGAAATACCACTCTCTTCAGAGCGAATGCCTCCCAAGTAGCTTCCCTAGGGTACAAACTTCATTGTCCTGTAAAACTTTAGTTACTCAGTCTGTAACAGGGTTGCCATCGAACTCTAACTACCTTACTATCGTGTGTTCCAAGCACCAGGAACTATCATTTCGAATCATGGTAAAAGAGCACAACTAGACCAGGTTATCATTCCAGTAACCATTCCAGGTAACCAGGTCAGGAAAAGAAAGTCCTATTTTTTTTATTCTTTTTATGAATATCAAAGTCTGCATAGGAGATAGGCTGCTTTTGGACATAATTTTTCAAAATATTTTTAATTATAAAGTTAGCTATACACACCTTATACTTGTAAAAATCACATTCTGGTATGCCTATACACACCTTTATACTTATAAAATACTTTAAGAAAAAATAGTACCACTTTCCTGGACAGGCCACAGGGGAGTACTTTATACGAATTTAACATATTATTTCGTATGCTAAACCCAAACAAAAAATCCACCAATATAGATATTTCCAAAGTGTCTACCAACACAAATGTCAAATCAACTTTCGCATCTGAAGATAAAGATAGCAAAGACGGGATACAAAAATAGGATAGCTCAAAAATTATACACTACTGAATCACATTTTCACCCTTTTAAGACATGCTCAAAATAGGTAGCCATACAAATCGGATTATTGCCATAACAGATGCTTTGAATAAAACTCATATGCCAAATCAATTTTTGCATCCGAAGCACGAGATTGAATTTCCAAAGAGCAGGGACAAATGATGATGGAGTGCACACATGAGATTAGCAAGTAAGGACAAAGTCTACCAGGGTTCTAATAGATTTTTTTTTTTTAATTACATCTGCAAGTAAATTATATATTTATGATGTCTAAGAATTGAGAGATTCATCATTTATTCGATGCACCACATAGCGTTGGTAACTACAACCATAGGTCATTACTTAGGTAAAACTATGCTACGTGGGCCTCTTAACAATGAAGGAATAAAAAGTTACCTATCCTATATATTGCAAGATATCACACACAAATCAGTCATATTATAAGACTATCAATAATGAAATGCTAAAATGCCATAAAATTTGCTACAACATGATCCAAATACCAGGAATCATAGCAGTTCAAAGTGTATTCATTAAGCCCCTATCAATTTTTCAATAAGATAAATAGTTGATGTACAATTAAATGATCTAAATTTAGTTTCTTTTAATACAAACGCTCGTATAGCATATAAATGGCAAGCATGAAAAGCATTCAAAATTATAATGCAGAACATCCCACTGCATCAATTAAATAAGTTGAATTTAGTTTCTTTTAAAACAAACACTCGTCTAGCATATAAATGGCAAGCATGAAAAGCATTCAAAAGTATAACGCAGAATAATGTTTCAATCACGACAATAAAAAAATAATAAGAAGAAGAAAAATATTGACCTTGACAGAACCGTGATCAAGCTGAATAGCTCTTCTACAGTCCTCCTCAACTTTAGTCCAATCACTACAAATTGGGCAGCAAATTAAACGAAATAAATGGGCAACTAACTCAAACATGACAAATTCTAGTAGATGTATATGAATAGACAAACAGAAGGGTAGGGTTACATACTTGCGCTTACGATGGCATAGAGCTCGGTTAGTCCAATAAATTGGAATATTAGGGCATAACGTAATAGCCTGAAAAAACCCCAATTAAATTAAATTAAATGCACCAAACACAAATTACCAACCAATATACATATACATATACATATATATATATATAGAGAGAGAGAGAGAGACCGCAGTGTAAGCATCAATGGCAGCAGAGAATCTCTCTTTGGCAAAGTACAAGTTGCCGTCTTGACGGAGCTGCTCGGCTTGGTTCGTCCCTTTTGAAATACTGACAGTCGGTCCCATTTTCTGTGACCTATTCTCCCTTTTATTCTCTCTCTATATCTATCTATATATATGTGTGTGTGTGTGTGTGTGTGCGTGAAAATATCTACCACGACCTATCGAGAATGTTTGTTCAGAAAGGGAGAAGAAAGGAAATGGGATTTTAAATTTCGGACGGGTTTATAAATTCGGAAGGGAAGCGATTCTCGCGAAGTTTCGCTTAGGCAAGCAGGAAGGAGATGTGAAAAACCACAAAAAAAGGGGGGGGGGG
>JAUMHB010073958.1:0-12864 GCA_032359685.1 Pittosporum tobira | reverse complement strand
TAGAACTAATTAAATATTAAAAAAATTACATAAAATATTACAATAACTTTTTATAATATATCAATAAACAATTGTGTTTAATTCGGACAACGCCGAACATTCGAGCTAGTAATAAGATAACTCTACAAAACTATTTTACAATCCAAAACTATTTTATAAGATATTGTTCTTATTACTAATTTTAGTCTATCACATTAAAGGCAAATAAGTATAAATAGTTTAATTTGACATTTTAGTCGAATGATATAACTCTTACAAATGACAACCTCATATCCTCATTTTTGATTTTGTGTTATGATTTTTAAATTGTTAATTTTATATTATACATGAGTTATTTGCATGAACTGTTGTACATTAAATATTAAAGTATAAAAGTTACAACCATAAATGTATGATTGTTTATCTTATTAGATAATTAAAACAATAGTATAACTCTTTTTTTTTTTCACTATAAATACATTCCAAAAATTTTTATAATGCGGTAATAATCACAAGTAATAATTTATACAAAATGCTTAAAAAATAACAAAATTTATAATCACAAATAATAATTTAAATAAATATTTCAATATAAATTAATTTACTATCTAATACTTAATATTTTGTATAAATTATACGGAGTATTAAATATTTAGAATGACATTGTCATAATTAATTTATATAAAATTTAAAAATAATTTAGACTTATATATCATCATTACAAATTAATTTTTTAATAATTTTTTATTTTTTTATAAATAATTTTAATATTATTTAATTATTATATAAAAATATTATTAAAATTTACTTATAAGGCAGCCGGGTGTAGCAAGGGTTGATTCGCTAATTTATTTATAACTAAAGACATACTAGTAATTTGCTAGAATTTAATATTGGGCTCCTTAATATTTTAGTAAGTTCTAAGTACCGGATCCGCGATGGAGAAGTCGGATCCTATAAATTCCCACTGTAATTCATCATCATCCAACAAGTAATCATCGGGGCTTCACATCCTCTAAAGAAAGTAGTTGAGTCGGTATACCCTGTGTCTGATTCTCTGGATAAAGAGAGAGGAGGGGTAGAAAAACAAAAGGACTTGTTTTTTTGTAAAATTTGGATCTCGGTTTAGGGTTTCGAAAGATTTTCAGTTAAATTTAGGTGAGTTTGACAAACCTTTCTTCATCGCTCATAAACCCTAATTTTTTGAATGACATCGATTTGTGAATTTCACGAGCATTCCATTCCAAATTCTGTTCTTTTTATCTATTCCTCGTCTGAAACTCTCAATTTTCTATCTGTGTTTCACTTTATGTTTCGGATTTGACTACAGAAAATGGAGCACGATTGATAATTCAAAATTCAAAATTTGCAGAAGTCCTTAAATTCAAATTTTTTTTTATGAAATATGTTTGAATGTTGAAAACTACGAACATGGTAATCATTATTAGCAGTTTTTAGTTAGTGTGCGATTGTTATAATGATCTGTACTGAAATTCAATGAATTTGTGTTCTTTGAATTTTTTGTATTTCACGAATTGGCACTAAAAGACAAAGAATCAAAGGGCATCTCATATTTTGGAACAGGGTAGCTCGTATTTATTCATATTATTCATCTATCTAAAGTGTGTCAGTTCATTGTAAGTTTTATTGCTAACAAAGCAGAAAATCTTATGTTTTGCTTCAGTAACTCTTCATACATGGCAAAGGCTCCATTAGTCTCTGTGAAAGATGCCATCCATAAGCTGCAACTGTCTCTCCTTGATGGCATCCATGATGAAAGGCAACTATTTGTGGCGGGATACCTGATGTCTCTGAGTGACTACCAAGATGTTGTCACAGAGAGGTCAATTGCAAATATGTGTGGCTACCCACTTTGCAGCAACTCTTTGCCTACTGATAAGCCCGAAAGAAAGGGTCGATATCGAATTTCTTTGAAGGAGCATAAGGTTTATGATCTTCACGAAACGTACATGTACTGTTCAACCAGTTGTGTCGTCAACAGTCGAGCATTTGCTGGGAGTCTGCAGGGGGAAAGGTGTTCAGTTCTAAATCAATCGAAACTTGATGAAGTTATGAGAAAGTTCAATGAGATGAGTTTAAATCCTAAAGCGGATGAGATGGGGAAGAAAGGGGATTTAGGGTTATCAGAGTTGAAGATTCAGGCAAAAGAAGATATTAAAGGTGGGGAAATTTTGATGGAAGAGTGGATAGGTCCATCCAATGCAATTGAAGGCTATGTTCCACAGAAAGATCTCAGTGCTAAACCATTGCATTTGAAAAATCGGAAAGAAGGTAAGCACTTAAGTTTGTGCCAATGTATTCCGTTAAATTAGATAGTCTTTATATAAACATCGAAAAAATTAGTGTAACCTTGCAAATATTAACCAGATTTACTGTTAATTGGTTTTACCGAAATAAATATGTGATCTGAGCTTAAATGTGAATGTGCATTGCAGCGTCTAAACCGAACCATATCAAACCGGATAAGGGAAAAGATGTGATTGTTAACGAGTTTGATTTCACGAGCACCATAATTGCTCAAGATGAGGACTATAGCGTTTCTAAACAGCCATCAGGTCCTGCTAAGAATGGTTTAGGCTCAAAAGTTAAAGAATCAAAAAGAGGAAAAGACGTGATATTTAATGAGTTCGACTTCATGAGTACCATAATTACTCAAGACGAATATAGCATTTCGAAACTGCCGTTAGGTCCAGCAAAGAATGATTTGGGTTCAAAAGTTAAAGAATCAAAAAAGGGAGTGAATTCTAAAGAAATGGATAATCAGTTCACGAATGTGGATACGCTATCTGGTTGTGGCCCACGCAGTTCTGAAACTAAGAGTGAAACTAAAAATGAAGAACCAAGTGGTCCCATTATAAATGCTACAGAAGAAGAAAGGGGTTCTAATGACAGCGTGCTCAGACCGTCTCTAAAATCATCAGGTTCAAAGAAAGTCACTCGCTCTGTTACATGGGCCGATGAGGAGAGTGCAGGTAGTAAAAATCTTTTTGAGTTTAGCAAATCAGAAGAGAGAGAAAATGCTGCCAAGGGGTTCAGCCATAAAAATTTGAAAGAAGAAGACGATTCGTTACGATTGGCATCGGCAGAAGCCTGTGCCCTAGCGCTGAGCCTAGCGGCGGAAGCAGTTGCATCTGGAGACTGCGATGTCCCTGATGCTGGTACCTTACATCATTACATTTTTTTCTATTATTAAATTTTTGGAATTATTGTTCATTTTTGACGCTTTTGCCCTCATATTTCTCATGGCTGGTAATATGCAGTTTCCGAAGCTGGAATTGTTGTTTTGCCGCTGCCTCATGATGTGGACAAAGAGGAACCTGACGAGATGGATGTGGTTGACATAGAACCAGCCCCTATAAAATGGCCAGGAAAGCAGGGGATTTCAGAGTCTGATTTTTTTGACTCTCAGGATTCTTGGTTCGATGATCCACCAGAGGGGTTTAATTTAGATGTAAGTTTATCAACTTTAAATTATTGAATTCTTTTACAATTCAATAATAATGGTGGAGGATATTTTCCCATTCATATTTGATGTCTTTCAGTTGTCACCATTTGCAACAATGTTTCTGTCACTCTTCGCGTGGACATCATCGTCTTCTTTGGCTTATATATATGGTCGGGACGAATGTTTCCATGAAGAGTATCTTTCTATTAATGGAAGGGAGTATCCTTGTAAAACTATATTCGATGATGGGCGGTCTTCTGAAATTAAGCAAACTCTTGCTGGATGTCTTGCTCGGGCGTTGCCGGGGCTTGTATCTGGTCTCAAGTTGCCAACACCCATATCTATTCTGGAGCAAGGACTGGTACTGCTTCTAACTTGGCACACTTAATGCTGATCATAATTAAGCCCTCTATTAATTTTTGTGTTATTAATTAATTTTAGCTTCTGATAGGTGTGTGATTTTAACTTTGAAATATACTTGTTACTGATGCTAGTTGAATGGAAGCATTTTTTTTATTGGTATATATTTTTGGTTTGTTTTACAGGCTGGGTTGCTGGATACAATGTCCTTTATGGACTCACTTCCTCCGTTCAGAATAAAGCAGTGGCAAGTGATTGTTCTTTTGTTTATCGACGCTCTTTCGGTTTCACGAATTCCTTCAGTAACTCCACATATGACAAGTAGGAGAAGGTTGTTTCACAAGGTGAGATCATGATATTAACTTAGTCATATCATCTTTTGTATTTCTTTGGAAGCAATATTACAGGTAACTGCATCAAGATTATGGTAAGAAGTTTTTCTTTGGGTTTTTGCATCTTGGATAGTACTCTCTCCGTTCCACAAAATGAGTCCCATTTATCAACCACAAATTGAATTCCATTTTCAGTGGTGGAAGTATTAAAATGACGCAGTGTCCTTCCGTTTAACAGTATAATTTCACTATCATGCCACCACCACTAAGCAATCATTATATTTTGGGGGTAAACATGAGATAAAAAAGCGTTCTTAAAGTTTGTAACGATAACAAATGGGACTCATTTTGCGCAAAGGAGGGTGTGCTATAGCATAGCTTTTAAGTATCGCGTATTGTGGTGGACCAAGTCGCTGGGTTGATGATTTTCAATTATTATGTTTATAAATATCCCTGAAAATTCATTGTGATCTTGTAACCGTTAGACATGTTGAAAGAAAGTTGGCGACAAAAGAAACCATGAATATGATAATTTATGGAAAGCCAACGAGAGATGAGAATGGATTAATGGTGCGCGACTGATAGATGATGTTCTGAGATGCCACTTTGACATTAAGATTGGTAATTAATTATTTTAACAACCTTGTGAAACATGTGCTTCTTTTGCTTAAAAAGAAGAAAGAAAAGGTTAATTTATGTGAAGTAGTACTGATTATTATGTGTTGCGCTAGTTTCTGGCAATGTCCTTGATACTAATTATCCTTTCCAATCATAAAAAAATGGAGTAATTGTTAACTCTTCATTTGGTTTTGGGAATGTCTGCACAGGTGTTGGATGGGGCACAAATAAGCACAGCAGAGTATGATGTTATGAAGGATCTGCTAGTCCCTCTTGGCAGAGTACCTCACTTCTCTGCGCAAAGTGGAGGCTAATAAAACAAAGTTGGACCTACCTTTTAGCTATCAAGTTCAATGTTAGCCAATTGGTCGGTTGTCATGGTCAATTTTGACTTTTTTGTGTCAAGATATTACTGTTTTGTACTGATTTTTTAAGGAACTTGATCAAATCTTTTGTTGCTCTTGGTTGAGTTGCGTAATCCTTGGTTTCTGAAACTGTTTCAGCTGATATCATTCACATCATAATACGATGATCAAACAGGATTTTGAAAGTGTGTTTTTAGCGTTTACATATCAAATTTTGCTTGATCTTGATTGAGCATTATGGACGCCTATAATATTGCTACAGAATTTTGTTATTTAAATTATGCAATGATCGATTTGCTGACTTTTGTGCCATTGAATGCCTTTGTCTTCCACCCTGACCCGGATGACGGAATAGCTTGCTGTTCCCCATAAAACTTTGACATACCAGTTGATCCTAAACTTACCTCTGTATGGAGGTGAGTTGGCTTCCTAAATCGCGAGTCTGATACCCGTATGGCCAATTCTCTTTTTCTCTGGGTCCATATTTCCGAGTTATAGACCTATGAGTTTTGTTCAACTACATTCCAAGCTTTATTTTTTAAGTGACGGAGTTTATGAAAAAGATGACAATTTCAATCCTACATTCTCTTTCTCTGCAAAGGTGTATGTATTTGACCCAACCAACTCCACGTCCATAAGCCAGCCACTGAAAGCTTGTGATCCTAGGATTTTGCCAAAAGTCGCTTCAATGGGCAACGGAAAGCCTGCACTTCAAGCATTCGTCTTGAACCGAAAGACTCATGCTCTGGGGGTCATCTAAAACTATGATGCCAAATAAATATAATTACTTTGAGGCGTACGACCTGGACATTGATTGATGGTTCACATTGACGGATCCTAACTGGGACAATTCTGTATTGGTGGGCCACGTTGTTTTATGCGAAAATTTTTATGCCTTTGTGAATATGATACCATGTATTCAACGTGGAGTTGATATTGTTTTCGATCTTGTCAACGAGCAATGGATCCCTTCGTTTACTTGTTTTAAGGATATCATTACAGAAGAAGGGTTTTGCGCTCATGAATTTGTGGATGACACCCTCAATGTGTGTTCATATGTGGGTCCGGATATTATTAAGGTGCTTGGTCCTCTTCCAGGTGGTGACTGGTGAAGAAGCCTCCAATATGAACGACGAACCCCACCCTTGGTCTAAACCTCGTTCGGTAAAAGGATTGAAATTTCACCGGACTTGGGTATGACTTTTACGGACATTGTTCTTCACCATGCGGGCCCACATAATCTCTTCTTCACTTCTCAAATAAACGCGCCTGTCGTGTGCTGACCCAGCACCCTGCATAGAAGCGCATGGATGATGATCCTGAACTCTGTGATGGGTATATTTGGTATTTTAGCATTGAACCCGCTATTGGCCAAACATCGTCCTGATCAGATTTCCCGAATTTCCCAGCGGTCAAGTCTACGTGTGTGAATCATCTCATTTTATCAGTGGAACCACCTGGACCACTTATGGTGATTAGGTTGGCATCTGACTTCTATCTCATTAAGTCCAGAGATTTTAATCAAGTTCATGCAAGAGGGAACGTACATATTGGGACCCGTATCTAGTCAACGAACCAATTGATATTCCATAAGAGAAGAAAGGTGGCATATCTCATCTTCAAATTGAAATAATCCCAGTTGATGCAATCACGACTATGATTTTCACTGCCATGCAAACCCCAACATTCCTGCGTTATTTGGATCAACGAGAACGACAATTGGAACTAAGAATGGTTGAATGCCTTAATGAGGATCCATTGACTATTTTAGGGGAGAACGATTCTCAATCTTTTATTATATAGTGATAACTTTTAGTATTGAAACTAGTGGTTATAATTAGTCGTTTGCGCTAGTTGTTAGAAATAATCGTGAAAGTTAGTCGTTGAACTAACTGTTAAAACTTGCTTTTGGAAATTGAAATTAGCTGTTGGAATTTGGAATAATACACCGAGCCTAGCCGTTGGAACTATCCGTCGGAACTAGCCGATTCAATTATCCGTTAGAATTAACTGTTACAAAATGAGGACCCCTCCATTATATAAAGGCAGCTTTATATAGTTTAGTGGTACGGTGTACTATGGAAATAAATAAGAGATGAATAAATGAATTTCCCACACACGAATATCAACTTAAGATACTGAATTTATTGATGGTCAACTGTTCGATGTTTTTGAAGATTTTGAAGCAAAAGAATTTTGGTTGTCAAGATTGAGAGGATGATCATTATTTATAATATTTCACAAAAAGTGACGGTGTTTCTCCACGATCTCCAGATCTCAATCTTTTTGTATCGGTGAAGTTAAGTCTAGGGTTTACATACATAAAGAAGATTGGGAGATCAACCAAGTCTAGCGTTTACATATATAAGGAATAGTTGGAGATGGAGTGATCCGACTAAATTTTTTGTTGTTGTTTTTTTTTTTTTTTTTTTAAATGTACTCGATTATTTGGTTTAAGATGTACAAAAATATAATGGGGCGAGCGTTCCTTTAATGCTCTTTAAAAATCGGATAGTCTCAAATTAAATGTTATATTCTTTTAACAATTAATTATTTATAAAATACTTCCTAAATTTCTCTTATAATTTAATGTTTGGTATATAATTCTCTCAACAACAATTATGATTGGAAAAAACTTAAAAGAATAAAGAATAAAGATGGCATTGGCTAACCTTAAAAGAATAAAGATAAAACAAACTATATGGGTACGATGAAAGGGATAGAAAGTTAGAAACCTAAAGTAATAAAGATAGAACGTATTCATTCAATCCCATCTCATAACTTTCGTAACATTAGATTATATATATATATATATATAGCTATGTTGACTTATTCAAACAAATAAAAAGATATAAATAAGTATACTGTAGAGGTATTATTATAATTATATTTATATTTTTTAGTTAATAGAATAAAAAATATTTTAATCAAAATATAAGTAAATATAGTAATAATGATGACTTTTTAAAGAGAAAATGTTACATTAATTGTGGAATGGATAAACATTATTGTCAAAGTCTTACGAGTCATGTGAGTTGACTCTCAAGTTCTTCTAAGTTAGGTATTAAATGAATTGACTCTTATAAGTGATTCTTAAAGAAGAAAACTAATCATGCTAATATTCTTATAAGTCAGATTCTGCGTCGACACAAAATGAGATCAATCCCTCATAAATATAAAATATTAAAAAAATAAGTAACTAAAATGTTTTTCTAAATTGCTAAAAAAAATAAAATAATAATTAGCATACTGAGATTGTGGGTTGATTTATAAAAAAAAATCTTAATTTTTTGGACTGAGAACTCTTTTCTATTACCCATTTCAGTTTATATATTCAAGTTTCTTGTGTTATTTATATTTTAGTTGACTATTCATATTTTCTTTGACATGTTCAATCTTCATAATGTGTAATTTTAGTTTCATTTATTTATTTTTCTATTTGTTTCGAAACTCTTACGAGTCATAAATAGAGTAATGAATAAAAAAAAAAGTTACGAATTGACAACTATGAGAATGAATACTATATACTTTTTTAAGTGACATACAGTATGATAAAATGACACTTCAAGCATCAAAAAAATTTATTGTCCCAATTTACCAATTTACCATTATTGAGTGTGAAATATGATATTCAAAGAAAAATAATATATATTGACATGATAAAGTATAATTAAAACTTATTAATTTTACGTAATCATGTAATTATCATACAAAAAATATTATGGCCAATAAAAAATGACAACATATTGGTTTTAATATAAAATTAATATATGAATATTTTAGTCCTATCTAATGAAACTAATTGACAAACCCACTAACTTCTTCACCTGCGTATTAATTATCGGAAGTCCAAATCCAATGACAAAGACTAGCATAGCATGAACTTCTGTGCGGTTCTTTCTAGCCGAATCTCTGAAATCTCAAATCTTTCTCTTGGTGTAAACAGTAGCATGTTTGATGTGGGAATGAGGGGCAGATGAATTTTAGGTTGAGCACAAGGATATAGAATTAGCTCATACAATTAATTAACTTTAGAGAACCGTTATTTTTATAAGTGTTTTAACTAGTTCTAAGCGATCACCTCTTACGTGATGGTGGACCCACTGTACGTTCATCTAAGAAGAGAATTTATGGAATTAACAAAAACACTCGTGCAATTTATGAAACTAGCAAAGATACTTGTTAAAACACTAAATTTGACAATTTTTTTGATACAAATAAATCAAATACAACATATTTAAATACATCAACTCTAGAATTTTCTACATAAACATTAAGTGCTTATTAGGAAATGAGAAGCCACACAAAGACCCACGCATAACAAGATTTCTGATACCTTTTCTAAACTAATCTTCAAACTTCTATTTTTCTGAAAATTATAAATGATATTTTAACATAATATACATTGAGAAGTTAATGGTGAAACTAGCAGTTGTAATAAATTTATCGTTTGCACTAGTTGGAAACAGTCTTTTAAGATAATTGTTGGAACTACTTATTGTAAATAGTCATTAGAATGACCTAGTTGTTAAAACTAGCACTTGAAAGTTGAAATTAACCGTTGAAAATATCTAATGAAATTAACTGTTGAAACAACGTCTAGAACCTAACTGTTGAAACTAGTCGATACAGCTATTGGTTGGAACTAACAGTTAGAACCATCCATAAAAAATAATTGTTGAAACTATTTGTTACAAGTGGCCGTTACGAAATAAACACCCATCCATTATAAAAAAGTAGTTTACATAACTATTAAGTAGTGTACTATGGAGAACCACTCGTTAGCATAAGGAGAAGCAGTGTCTTGGACCGTATGGGCCACCAGCAAAGGGAGGCCGGGGCGGCCACGTAAGTATAGGTTTGTAGTGGTTAGAGTTGGCTTCTGATTGTTGCAAACGGGCTAGTAGATGGGTCTGTCCACATGGTTGCTACGAGAAGACTTGGGAACACAAAAAGATGGCAATTGTGACCCCCAATAATGTAATAGTTTGAGAAATCCTTATTAATGTTAGACAATTGTAACGGTTTTATAAATTCTTGCAATTAATATTTATTCGTAATGGTTCAACGCCACATACGTTACAATCGAGAAAATTAATGCTAATTAGTTTCTTTTGGTAACAGTTCATTTATCAAACCATAATAATTATTAATTTTGGGTATAAATTTAAGATTTATTTGTAATGGTTTAACCCCAAAACATTACAATTGATTTGGGGTTTGGGGTTTGGGGCTTAGGGTTAAGCGTTTGGAGTTTGGGGTTATAATCCTTCTAGAATATTCTTTAATTCAAAAAATGTTTCTAATTTTTTTTCCAAAATGTTCCATTATAGAATCTTATATATTACTTTATATTATATATGTAATTTATCTTAATTATTTAATTAAAATAATTATGTATTATATATTTTCATTAAAATTTATTTTAAAATTATTATTATATATATATATAAACTAGTAAAATATTGTTAATCTTTTTCCAACTAATGGATGAGGTTTCATATTTAACTTTTTTATAAATTACATATATCTTTTATTAAGTTGAATTTTATTTTAACTTTATTGTTTGTAAAAGTATAAGTATATGGAACTTTATAGAATATCCTAGAAGTATAAATTTCTTTGTAGAATGTTCTAAGAAACATTCTAGAAATGATCTTGGAATATTCTAGAATGTTCTTAGATATATCTAGAATTTTCCTTAATTAATATATGTATATAGTTTCATAAATTATATATGTGTTTATATATATATATATATATATATATATTGTAGAAGTGTAAATTGATTTTTAGAGTATTCTAATAACATTATAGAAATGTTCTTAGTTATACCTATAATGTTTCTTAATTAATATATATATATATATATATGTATGTAGCATCATAAATTATATGTGTAAATTATATGTGTGTGTGTGTGTGTGTGTGTTTAATTTGATTGATTTGAGCTAATTTTTGAACTCGTATGGCACAATCGTATACTACTGCAACTGCATCACACCTTCGTCCATCAAATTCAAGCAACAATATGGTAAATTCTATACCTAATCATACTTATGAAGTTGTTCATATTGATGTTCTTCATCCTTATTACTTGCAAAGCTTAGATAGTCCAGACATGTTATTAGTAAATCAGATATTGACTAAAAGCACGTATAATCAATGGAGTATGTCAATGACTATTGCTTCGACAACTAAGTTCAAGTTAGGGTTTGTAGATGGAACCTTGCCTAAACCACCACCTAATTTTCTCTATCTTCCATACTGGAATCGTTAGAATTCTATGGTTATCTCTTGGCTGTTAAACTCTGTTTCTGCTGAGATTAAGAGTAGTGTGGTATTTCTTCCAATCACAAAATTGATTTGGGAGGACTTTGAGACTAGGTTTTCTTAAGGAAGTGTGCCAAAATTGTTCAATATGTGAAAGAAAATTGCCTATCTCCCTCAAGGCTCCATGAGTATCTTAGCCTACTATACTCGGTTTAGGTGTGACGCCCCGGTTCTGTACAATCCAGAATACTTATGTCAAAATGCAAACTTTATTTTTCACTGCCAACACAACGATATATTACCCCTGTTTGTCTACCCATGATTCTTACATTAAAACAATACTTCATTACATAGCAACGGAAAACATGATTACAAACATGGTTTCTCTATAATACAGTACATACAATACACCACCACTCCGGTTAGGGCAATCCCCAACTCTTCTTCCATTCTTGCTCCACTAGTGACTACTTTGGATAATCAATTCCTGGCTTAGTCTATCTACAAAAACTTAAACTACAGTAAGTATGAGCGAGATAATTTCAATACAAAATACTTTTCAAATAAAAATAAAATCATATTTTGCAAAAATCATAGAATCTGAAACTCAAAGTACACAAAACGATTCCTTCACCAAGTATGCCTTTTCAACTGGACCTCACAAAGTATCAACATTAAATAAAATATTTTCTTCGCCAAGTCTGCTACTTAGACTGAACCTTACAGTGCATCAAAATCAAATAAATAAAAACATAACTTTCAAAACATGCATCAATAAAACATTGTTAAAACAATCATTCAAAAAGCATGTATGTTATCATATGCACAAGGAATAAACTCATGCATCCATGACAATCAAACCACGTACAATGAAACAAGAACTTACAAGTGAAAAGGGGGCGAGTAGGGTATTTGCTTGACTTGCTACTTTACCTATTTTCTAAAACTTTCACCAGCTTTTGTACTTTTCTGGCCCCTATGTGAGACTCCGAAAATGTGAGAAATCAGAATCGGCACGGTCAGGGCCCCGGCTAAGGCTAAGATCGGCTAGGGCAAGCATTTTCGTCAAAAATGAAATTTTGAATTTTTATGTAACGATACCTTGTAAAAATCATAAAAATAATATTATTATGATTGCCAAAAGATAGTGCGAGGAAAAATGCATGGTTTAGAAAAATGTGCGGCAAGTAAGTTGTTGGGCGAAAACTGAGCCTCGGCAACGGCAAGCCAAAGTGGGTGAATTTTTATATTTCGTATTTTTGTGATTTAATACCTTGAAAATATCATAAAACTATAAATATTATGATAGCCAAATTATTGTGCGGGAAAATTTGCTCGATACGAAAAATTGTGCTGCGGTTAAGTTTTTGGCGCACCGGGAGGAAGTTTTTGCCCCACAAGGGCCAAAATAAATATAGTTTGTTGGGCCAAGATTTTTACCAGCCAATTTTCATGATAAAATGGACTTATG
>JAUMHB010073947.1:0-12865 GCA_032359685.1 Pittosporum tobira | reverse complement strand
ATATAATTTTTAATATAATATATTATATATTTTTAAAATTTAAATTTGAAAGTAATTTATTTTATTTTAATTAATTTTAAAATCAATATTGTAAACTACAATATATAAATTATTACTACGTTAAATCATAATTTGAATCTTAGTATTTCACAACTTAGTTTAGTTCGATAGAATTCAAAATTATTTGTAATTTTAGAAGCGAAGCAATATCTAATTAGGTGTGTGGAATCTTAAAAATTAAATTGTGATGTAATTTATTAAAATTTTAAATTTTGTACATATTTGTATTTTATATGTAATTTATAATATAAACTTTGATATTAATTAAAATAAATAAATTTATTTCAATTTTAAATTACATCAACCCAATCATTAATTCTCTATGCTAAAAGCTAAAAATGGCCTGCAATTTAACTTAAAATTTGATGAAACATTTGTTAATGATGCGATTAACCTTGTATTAACTTGTAAAATTGTTATTAACTTAATAGTGATCAGGCATCTGTTGAATGATGAGGTTTTATAAACCAAAAGGGCGGATCGCAGATGAGACGATGATCATAATAGCTCCGTTTAATTTAATTACTTGTCATCTACCTGTCTAATATTGTCTCTAATTTCGTCTGACTAAAAAATGAAGAAAGTCTCTTTTGACTTTGCGTCCGCACAAGAAATACGACTCCATCTATCTCATGGAATTTAGTTTATTTTAATTTTTTGATCAAATTAATTATTTTTAAAATTAAAATTCATTATATATCATTTAAAATAGTCAGAGAAATTATAATTATAAAAAACTGCATCACAATTACTACTAACTTTACTGTTAGTGAGCTCCAAATTTTTTAATAATTCAATTTAATTATTATTTTAAAAATAAAAATGCAAATAAAAAAACAAAATAGACAAAAAAAAACGTATATACATATGTTTGTGTGTGTGTTAAAAATGTTGATGTTACTAGTTAAATCATATTGTATTTATTATGGTTCATTTTAAAATTGATCAATTTAACCTAAAAAATTAAAATAAACAATTTTTATGGGATGAAAAAAAATATCCATTTTTTTTCAAAAACCAAAGAGAGACGTATTTTGAATTTTAAAACTTAGAAATATGATGTGATTCTTTTAATTTGAGTTAATATAATTATAGATATTGTAATTATTTTATTTGTAATAAGAATTTAAATATTTGGACTATATGTTTCAAAAATAAAAAATAAATAAAATATATATTTGGACTTACATATATAGTTGTCCAGAAAATTAAATATTTGGAGCATATGGTAATTTCGCATCGACAATAACTGGACCCACTCCTCGACATCAACCGCTTCTCTTTCTACACGCTCGAAATCCAAAAAGTTTTCCACTTTCCACATATTCACGTCTTGTACTCGAATCCTGTGCGACAATTCAACAACAGAACAAAAACCAATCACGTCTCATACTTCTCGCGGGACTTCTATTGAATTTCCTTATCTGGATCTAACACTGAATACTGATATATACGTAGACATATATATATATATATATATATATACACACACGCACAGAGTTTTGTATCGGAGTTAATGGCGTCAGAGCAGTTAATGACTGGAGGCGGACCACGGTATGTTCAAATGCAATCGGAGTCGTTACCGTCGCCTTCGATGATATCATCGTTCTTCTCTTTCCGTCAGAGCCCTCCTGAGTCAACCCGGCTGTTCGATGAGTTGCCTAAAGCCATAATCATTGAAGTTTCTCGTCCCGACGCGGGGGATATCAGCCCGGCGCTTCTTTCTTACGTCATTGAGTTTCGTTACAAACAGGTGCGATCTCTGATCGTTTACGAATTTCAAATTGCTGTCTCATAATTTTACGATTTTGAATAAGGGATTCGAATTTCAGTTGTAGATGAAGTTAGAAGTGATTCTGAGTATTGGAATTGAGCTGTTTTAGTGTTAGTTTTTGAATTAGGTTAGTGAAGTTCAATGCTTTACCAACTTCTGTAATAGATGAAGCTGAGAGTGCTTGTGCAATTGAGTTATAATAGTTGGGCTTTTGAATTTGATAGTTTATGTTCAATTCGTTTACCTATTATTTTACTGATTGATAGATAGAGAGTGGAAATTCAGTCTGAAGCATATATATTAAGATGTTCAAAGGTTAGACCTTTCTCAAGTTGAGGAATCTATATATATATATATATATATATATATATATATATATATTTCAAGATACTTAGGATACAGTGTTAGAAGAAAATAGGTTTGAATTGAGTTTACTTTACTAGGTTTTTGAAAGGAGAAGTAATGAAATATCTTTCCAACTTGATTATATAAGAGAAAAATTGGTTATACTTAATATGTGGACCTATTTTTTGTAATGCTAGTACAAAAGTCATGTGATAATTTCTAGGTATTTAAGTATGTCATATATTGATCTACAATTTAAGTCTAGTGTCAACTTGTTTTACAGTTCAAGTGGCAGTTAAAGAAGAAAGCTTCGCAAGTATTTTATTTACACTTTGCATTGAAGAGACGTGCATTTATTGAGGAGATTAATGAGAAGCAAGAGCAGGTGCATTTAAATTCTCTGCAGTTTATTTTGTGTATTTACCCTTTGATGAATCGCGACCCTGTTAGATTGTGCTAGTACAATTGTTTCTTCAGACCCTTCATTAAGCTGTCATGAAGGGTTTTAAGGTATATCTAATTGGTACATTGTCTTTAAAGATTAAAGAATGGCTTCAAAACTTGGGAATGGGAGAAAACACCGCAATTGTGCAAGATGAAGACGAGCCTGATGATGAGAGTGTTCCTGTAAATCATGATGAAAGTGTTAGAAACAGGTGAGTGCTGACTGAGTATCACTTGTCAAGATTGGTGCGAAATTCTTAATTGTATTTTTTTTTTCGCCATAATTGATATAGTTCTTACAGGTGCTTTTTTGTTCAGAGATGTACCCTCTAGCGCTGCTTTGCCGATTATTACTCCAGCTCTTGGAAGGCAGCACTCAATGTCAGACCGAGCAAAGGTAGCAATGCAAGGATACTTGAACCATTTTCTTGGAAATCTGGATATTGTGAACTCCCGGGAGGTATTCTAGAGTCTTCATTCCAAAGATCTTCTTCGATATGTTATACCAGTTTAAAACTGAAAGTTTACTTGGGAGTGTTGAATAATTGTATATTGTAGGTTTGCAAGTTTTTGGAGGTTTCTACATTATCGTTTTCCCCAGAGTATGGTCCCAAGCAAAAGGAAGACTATGTAATGGTGAAGCATTTACCAAAAATTCTGGATGACGATGATCATACGAAATGTTCTCCGTGTCAATGGTTCAGTTGCTGTAATGACAACTGGCAAAAGGTATCAACATTTAATCTATAAAGAAACATGGATGTGAGTCTCTATGTGTGCAAATAACAGTGGACAGTGGGCTTTTTATTACTTGTAGGGTGGGCTGGTGGAACTAGTATTTTACTATACCCTTAAAACTCGTAAAATTTTCAAATTGGTCACTAGTATTTTAAATGTACTTGGCCATCTGATCTAGTAAATTTTATGAAAAGAGAAATGTTCCAAATAATGTCAGACATCCCAAAAAGGAACGTGTTGCAGAAATTATAGGACGGATAGAGTATTTAATATGTTGAAGATCTGAAAATCTCACAATAGTTGGTTATTTTCTTATAAAGTTGTTACATGGTTTTAATTTGTAGCATACTCTATATGCCCTTATTGTTGTCATGTACTCTGTGTGCAGGTCTGGGCCGTTCTGAAACCTGGATTCTTGGCCATGCTAAAAGACCCTTTTGACACCAAGCCGTTGGATATAATTGTGTTCGATGTGCTACCGGCCTCGGATGGGAATGGAGATGGCCGAGTATCATTAGCAAAAGAGATAAAAGAACGAAATCCTCTACGTCATTCATTCAACGTAAGTATGATTTGTGTTATGCATTCTGGGGGGGTACCAAATAAGAACACTAGCCTCTCAAGTTTCACATGCTGAAATCTATTCACCGATGAAGAATTCTCCTACATAAAGTAAAACTTGATTTTACTGGCAATGTCAATTTACTACAGGTTTCTTGTGGAAATCGAAGCATAAGGATAAGATCCAAGAGTAGTGCTAAAGTCAAAGACTGGGTTGGTGCGATTAATGATGTTGTTGTTCGGCCTCCAGAGGGCTGGTGTCACCCTCACCGTTTTGGCTCTTATGCTCCTCCACGGGGCTTGACCGAAGATGGTAGTCAGGCCCAGTGGTTCGTAGATGGTCGAGCTGCATTTGAAGCTATTGCTTTGGCAATTGAGGGAGCCAAGTCAGAGGTGCAGCTTTGGCATTGCCCAAAAGTTAATTCCAGTGTACTTTGATTATTTGAGATTTTAGTTTAGAGAAAATTTTGGATGATTGTAATTTCCCTGCAGATATTTATTTGTGGCTGGTGGGTTTGCCCAGAATTGTATCTAAGACGCCCTTTCAATGCTCATGATTCGTCCCGGCTTGATGCTTTACTGGAAGCAAAAGCAAAGCAAGGTGTCCAGGTACCCAGCCTCTTATAAATGGTTCTTTATTTTTAATTTTAAAAATCAGTTTCCTAGAAGCCTGAATTTTTTTTTTTGTTAACTTAATCATAAATTACTGCAGATTTACATTCTTCTGTACAAAGAAGTCGCTCTTGCTTTGAAAATTAACAGTGTGTACAGTAAGAGAAAGCTTCTTGACATTCACGAGAATGTCAGAGTGTTGCGTTATCCGGATCATTTCTCTAGTGGTGTCTACTTATGGTGCGTAGGGAAAATGTTCCTACTCCTGTTGTAACTTTAATCATGTTAGAGCTTCCAAGAAGCAGACTTGCAGCTTGCTAAATTTTTTTTGTTGTTACATGTAGGTCCCACCATGAAAAACTCGTCATCGTTGACAACCACATCTGTTTTATTGGAGGACTGGATCTATGCTTTGGCCGTTACGACTCATCTGACCACAAAGTGGGTGATCACCCTACTTACATATGGCCCGGAAAAGATTACTATAACCCAAGGGAATCAGAACCAAATTCTTGGGAAGATACTTTGAAGGATGAGGTGGATCGTGAAAAGCATCCACGTATGCCATGGCATGATGTCCATTGTGCCCTTTTGGGGCCACCTTGTCGTGATGTTGCTCGGCACTTTGTTCAGCGTTGGAATTATGCAAAGGTATATTTTATTTATTACAAAATCATTAGAATTATTTTCCCAGATGTTTGATGTATGTGGGATCTTAATGAGTAGTGTGTCCATTATTTCAGAGAAATAAAGCTCCAAATGAACAAGCAATTCCACTACTTATGCCTCAGCATCACATGGTTATTCCACATTACATGGGAACTAGTAGCAGAGAAATCAAGTCTGAAATTAAAAATTTCGAGGATAATTACAAAAAAGATATCAAAAGAGAGGATTCTTTTTCATCTATGTCATCTTTTCAAGATATCCCTTTGCTTATGCCTCAAGAAGCTGATGGATTGAATGCTTCTAATGGAGACGTGAAACTAAATGGGCTGGATATGGGGGGCCATGATTTCCATGATCAGCCAAGCAGGCCCAGCAGCAGGGGTCCTTTCTCTTTTAGGAAGTTCAAAAGTGAACCAGTAGTTGCAGATACGCCACTGAAAGGATTTGTGGATGACCGGGACTCCTTTGCCCGTAAACAGGGTTTATCTTTAGATGTTCTGCTGACCAGCAAGAGACCATCAGATAAAGAATGGTGGGAAACACAAGAGCGAGGAGATCAAGTTGGTTCTGTTGATGAAACTGGACAAATGGGTCCCTGTGTTCCATGTCACTGTCAAGTTATAAGAAGTGTTAGTCAATGGTCTGCTGGGACGAGCCAAGTTGAAGAGAGCATTCACAGTGCTTACTGCTCTCTTATTGAAAAAGCTGAACACTTCATCTATATTGAGGTACGTATAAAAAATAGTTTTGTATTGATTGTGGTTGATATTTAGTGGTCTCTGTATCAAATATTTAGATAGGTCTATGATCTTTTTTAAGAGTAGGTAAATGCATTTGACAGTTTTTTTTTTTTTTTTTTGATGCATGGACAACCTGTTCGCAGAATCAGTTTTTCATCTCAGGTCTTACAGGAGATGAGATTATACGGAACCGTGTATTAGAATCGATATACAGACGTATCATGCAAGCACACCATGAAAACAAGTCCTTTAGGGTTATTATTGTCATACCACTCCTACCTGGTTTTCAGGTACTAACAACATTTAGTTGTTTCTCTTCAACTTTTTAATCTATAGAAATTTTTTTATTAAGTGATATGTTTCTCAGGGTGGTCTTGATGATGGTGGCGCTGCATCTGTGAGAGCAATTATGCATTGGCAATATCGAACAATATGCAGAGGAAATAATTCTATATTGCATAATCTCTATGATCTTCTTGGTGCTAGAGTGCATGATTACATTTCCTTCTATGGTCTAAGAGCTTATGGTAGACTCTTCGATGGTGGTCCCGTCGCTGCCAGCCAGGTATATATATATATGCACTCTCTGGGCCCTGTCGGCAGTTTAATATATATATATATATATATATATATATATATGGTATTAAAAATATACGATGAATTGAGAGTCATGCTTGTACCATGTGCAATTATCATGTCCAATAATCTTCCTTTTGTTTATTCAGGTGTACGTGCATAGCAAAGTGATGATAGTTGATGATTGTAAAGTGTTGATTGGATCGGCTAACATTAATGACAGAAGTTTGCTTGGCTCAAGAGATTCTGAAGTATCGTTTCTAAATTATAGTTCCCTTCTAGATTGTTTTTATGTAATTAACATTATTAAATATTAAACTTTTTTTTTTTAAAATCATGCAATCAATAAACATAACAGTTTTCTTCTTGATTTAAAACCTATTTACGGTAGCTCTCAATCTTTAATTTATTTTTATTATAGAGTTCTCTTTAAGTTTCTTTTATGTGCATCCATTACTTACACAAAAATGTTTTGTCAGATTGGTGTACTTATTGAAGACAAAGAATTAGTTGATTCATCAATGGGAGGCCGGCCATGGAAGGCTGGAAAGTTTGCTTCCAGTCTTCGCCTTTCACTGTGGTCGGAGCACCTTGGTCTTCATGCAGGAGAGGTACATATCATTTTTCAAAATATCTGCACATCTAGTTGACCATCATTGAACACTTCAATTGACAATGAATTTTTCGTCTTCATTCCATGTTTACAGATAGGACAAATCGCTGACCCAGTGATCGATTCAACATACAAAGATATATGGATGGCAACTGCGAAGGTGAGTTTAGGAAAATGCTAATTCTTGGTAACTCATAAAATTTTCATTTTGGGGAGAGAGTCGGGTACTACCTACATCCTTCAAAAAGAGACCCGTTTCCAAAATTAGAACATTTTAAGGATATATTATTTCCACATCTTGATAGTGGTGGTGCTTAATATCATTATTTTAAATAGAGCTGTGGAATTTTAAAAACGAATAGAAAATGGGAATTTCTTTGTGGAACAGAGGGAGTAGTAAACTGTGTAAATAGATATTTTAATCTATCGCCATATGTTTTCTGCTTTAAAATTATCTGATTGTTTTCTGCTTCTTTCAATATATGAATGTGTTATTGACAGACGAATACAATGATCTATCAAGATGTATTTGCTTGCATCCCGAATGATCTCATACAATCGAGGTATTATGCAATATCCAATATTCCCTTTTATCCTCGTGTGTCTCTCTAACGAGTAAAAATTACTACTATAATTACGTGCAGAGCTTCGCTTAGACAATGCATGATCTACTGGAAGGAGAAACTTGGCCACACAACAATCGATTTAGGAATAGCCCCCAGCAAGCTAGAATCGTATCAAGATGGAAATATAAAGGTAATTGATCCAATGGAGAGATTAGAATCGATTAAGGGGCATCTGGTCTCTTTTCCTTTGGATTTTATGTGCAAAGAAGATTTAAGGCCCGTTTTCAAAGAAAGCGAGTATTATGCATCACCTCAAGTTTTTCATTGAGCGTGATTTTTCGCTGTAAAGGTTATCAAGATAATCTAGGAGGAGAGTTGTAATGTTATACTTTAGACTGCACACCTACACAAACACATACGAAAACAAATACACATTCAGAGAGAGAGGAAGAGCTTACTGGGAGATTAATAATTATATATAACTGTTGACGTATGCTGTAAATAATTCACCTCAACATGTTGCAAGTGATGCATCCATTTTTTCCCTTAATGGAAGATATTCAAGAGGATATTATTCCTTCTAGAGAGGTTGGTGGCCCGCATTGGGTTGATGTAGTTATATGTAACCCTTTCTGTAAAGGTGCAATTTCTTCACCTTGGATTTTTGTTTTACCTCGTGTAATTCTGTTGCTTACCCATTTATCTTCAAATTTTTACAATGCCTTTTCTTTTTACTGTTAAAAATGGATGGTGGTATAATTATTAAGATTAGAAAGTGTGTTAAAATATCAATAGTGGAATCCTATGAATAATTATTACAAACTTCGCGTAAATTTAAAATTGCAACACCATCAGAAGGCATTGTACCATTGACGAATTTCAAGTTGGGAGTCCATGTGGTTGATTCAAAATGATAACTTAAAGGCTAAATATTTGGAGTTTGTTTGGTCCAATTTATTTTAAAACATATTATTAATTATTTAATAACTTCTAATATTTTAAAACAGATTATTGAATTAATTGTTATTTATGTTTGGTAAAAAAAATTTTAAAATAGATTATTATCATAATAATCTAAATAAGTGTTTAGTTTTTTTTCGAGATCGATTCGTTTAATTATACAAAATAGAGTTGAATGAGCTTTAAACGAGTTGAGCCCAAGTACCCAATGTTCGTGAGCCATAAGTCAAGTTTGTCCAGCTAGAACTCAACTCGTTAAATTAAATGGACTTAAACAAATTTTAAAAAATTAAACGGACTTAAACAAGTTTTAAACAAGCTAAGTTCGAGATCAACTTGGTTGATTTGCACTCCTAGTTGCAATGTGCAATAGAATAATGCTAGGTTCTAGGGAAATGTTTACCAAATTTTTGTATTCCCATATCTACTTCTTACCGGTACAAGTGAATTTGAAATACAAAAATTTGAAAAACATGTGAAAACTGAGACCCTAGAATTGCTTTGATTAATATGACTAAATGTAAGGTGAAGCACAAGGCGATGACCATTGGTGGATGCCAAGGTGCTGGCTTTTTTATAGCTCTCTGCATCTCAGTCTAGTCGACACCTAGCAAGATTAGTAAAACCGAGTGACATAACTCCAAACTCCATCAAGGACAATTTTAGGCAAAAAAAACCTAATAATCCCTTTGCTCCGCTAGGAATGTCATGGTGCAAAGCCATGTTTCTGTGGCAGACTGCAGTTAACACATTTGGAAATAATATTTTTCAAATGTTTATATAAAATATCACTTTAGATGCTATTGCCCCAGACACCTGATAATCCCCAATTTCTTAGACTGCAACAACGGAATCCATATTTTCCCTATATCTAATCAAATTAATTACCCATAATCCAAGAAAATCGTTAATATTCTTCAACAGTAAGTTCCACATCATTTCTATAGTAAGTACTCAAGGACACTACATGGTCCAAAACTCCAAATCCAGTAGCAATCAACAAGAGATTGACATGAAATTAGATCTATCATGCGGGTGGCACTTGTTGCATCCAATTCACAGTGTCGGCAGGCTACAATATTCAAACAAATTAGCCGCTTATGAGCATACTACTTAGGATACTGTACATTTTGTTATATGACATTATCAAATTTAGAAAGAAAAGAAAAAAACAATATGCGTGCTTTAGGTATTTAGAAAGGGTGAGGTTGCATTGGGTCGACTTCAATGTCATCAGACAGATAATAAACAAATTTTTATTAATCTGATCCTCAATGAGTTCAGATGATTAGTCAGACCAGAAATTTAGAGATCTACAAACAAATTCCTAATTGATGCCTAGCCCCAAGTCAGCAGGGAAGCTACTTTCTCATTCATATACTATGTCCTAGTTTATTGAGAAAACTGAAAAAAAATATGTCACAAGACCAAGACTAGACTAAGGTGCAACATGTTAACAGATGTCCATTAATACTTGCAGCCTTAAACGTAGTTATCTAACAAGCAAGCACGCAAAGACTAAGTCCACTATTTTTTGCCTTGGAAATATAGAGATGATCGTACAGACCAAGAACATAAAGTAAAATATAAAGATGACCTTAGAGACCAAGAACATAAAGTGTCATACCTCAAATTCAAGTTAATTCCAGATATTTCTCATACCAGATGGGGAAAATGATAGTTATATCTAAAATACAAGTTAAGTTGAACTGGGAAGTACTCTTACCTGGGATAGAGAGATTGATCAGACCTAGAAAAGGAAACGAGAAAACGAAAACAATCATTAGGCAACAACAGAAGCTGCAAAAAAAAGACAGCAGCGATACTACTAGAAAAGACAGTTCCAATATTGCCCATACGCAACCCTTTGTATAGACGTTGGGGCAAACAATCAAGTCATTTGAACCCACTTTCAGAAAATCAGCAGCAATTCCCTTTAAGAGAGGAGGCAGCCTATTTTGCCACCAATTTTGGTAAATAATCATCTGTGACTAGCCGACCCCTTAATTGATTCATTGACTCTTTTAACACAAGGTCCTGATTTACCCGATTCTTTCAATTTTACGAAGAATACGAACCATGTTACTATGTTTCCGATGCTATCATAACAGACTAATCATAATTCAGGTGCACAATAAATCCTACATTTGATACGGGTCTTTATATACTAAATGGGGCAACAAAGAGCTACATAAATAAACAATACCAAGTAAGAACTACGGGGCAGCATAGGAAAATCATTCCACTACATAAAAAACCATCTCTGGTATAGGTACGATATGTTACTCCTTGTGTTAGAGTCCCAATTCACAAAATCTTTTATTTCACAAAAGGCTTCCATTCTTGTCGATGATAATGTAATATAACTCAATACCCTTAAGTTTCACTCACAATTACATTATCACGCGGCTATTACTACACTAACACTCGTGAGACAGACGGTATGCAAATTGAAATGTACATAGGGAGAAGAAATGCACATACATAGCAGGAGCAATCTTAAGAAGAGATAGGGGAGGAGGGCAGTCACAGTAGCAGGGTGGACAAGATGAAGAGGTTCTCATCAGAGTCATGCCCTTGTTGAGTTTCCAATAAAGTATGGGTCCACAGAGGCACATAGCTGAAGCAATGCAAATGTAACCAAACAACACCTTACCCACGTCCCTGAACTACGCCTAGACATCTCTCTCGCCTTCCTTTCGACACTCTGCAGTAGTGTATAATTACTCAGATCTACGGAACTTCGACGGTCGCAAACTGTAATTAATCGTTTCAACTTTCAATTACTAGCTTTCTTTTACATTTATAATTTTGATAGTTTGAGACGATGCCACAGGACTGTCGTCAAACGGAAGAAGACTAAAATCTACTATGGTGCAGTATTGCAGTTCCTGTTTTATTTTAATCAGATATGTTAGGTAAAGTATGGTGCAAAGAGCAACATTTTTAATAAAATAGCTACAAAATAATACTTAATTCAGTAAAAATATGTACGTCTGCTCCAAGAAGTTGAATGAAAAATATATTAAAATATTATATTTTTATAAATATTTAGAAGTTTTGTTTTTACATGTATAAAAAAATAAAATCAAAATAAAAATAAAATATATGAAATATGTATTGAATAAAGGGGTCACAGTTGATACAATTTGATGTACCTAGGGCTATTTTTGTGGAAACTTATAGCTGAAGCAACTGAAACTAAGGGTTGGTTTGGTAATTGTTTCTATTTTCAAATTTTTATTTATGCTTTTAGTTTTTTGAAAGTAGTAGCAGAAAATGTTGTTTAGTAACTATTTTTGTCTTCATAAACGTGGAAGCAAAACCAATTTTGGCAGCAAAAAACTAAAAATACCAAAAAAATACTTCTTCAATTTTAAAAGTATCAGACTAAATTAAGTTATATTTTCAATTCCCGTCGACATCCAAAATTATCAATATATTTTCTAAATATTCCCTCCACGATAAATCATATCAAAACTCATCGCTAACAATATATATATATATATATATATATATATATATATATAACGGCGTCTATTATTCTTCAATTTTTTAAGAGTATGAGATTTAATAATTTTATTATTAGTACTTTCAATATATTGTTTCAAATTATTTTCAAATAATTTAAAACAATATATTAAAATTTAGGTTAAATCAATTTTGTTATCAAAAATTGTTTTTGATTTTTTGTTTCGTATAGTATTGTAGTACGTAATTACCAAACATTGTTGCCTAATTTATGATTTTACAAGTGGAAGCAAATAAAAGCAAAAATATATGAAATTAAAAACCTAAAGCAAAAACATAAAGCATAAACAATTATCAAACGATCCCTAAGTTTTTAGTTGAAGTTGAGTGTAAAAAATAAAAATTTTATTTCGTTGTTATCAATTTATGTAGTTTAAATTAAATTATTATTTGGCAGTATTTATAATTATTGTAGCTGAAATGACACAAATGACTAAAAAATACATGAATTCGTTTGTGTGAAATGTTCTATATATAATATTTACAATATTATTCCTATAAAATAAATTTAATTTATTTAATTATAATTGATAGAATAATAGCTTGAATGAAAATTAATATATTATGTCATTTCCCAAATGCAATTTTGTTAGTTAATCATAATAATAATAATAATAATAATAATAATAATAATAATAATAATATTATTATTATTATTATTATTATTATTATTATT